>JBBPNN010001233.1:0-11079 GCA_038090935.1 Hortiboletus campestris
AGGGACAGCATGAACAGGCATGATGAACTGTACGACGATGCAGATGGGTTATTTTCCTTTGCCTGGTCAGGCAGCTTATACAGAGGAAGCTCCCGCTAGTAAGTGGACATCGCCGCTGGCTCCCCTGATCTAACTGTATTATCTCCGTAGACAGTGGAATTTTTTTTAGGTTCCTGCCACCAATTTTTGAGTTCGCAGGTTCACTCGACGAGATGGTATGAAATCTGTTAAGACGGTGAATATATTTTAAGTTTCAGCATCCATCCTTTGGGTTAAAGCTCACGCCGTGTTGTTTGATTCAGATGTGCTGGAACCAAGTTCGTAAAGACAGGTAAAGACAGATGATTTTTTAAGCTCCTGCCAGCATCTTTCATTCCAATGATGATTGGTGACCAACGGTGATGTGATCATTTCCTTTCATGCCCAATTGCCATGAAGACGGTGATTGTTGTTAGCTTCCGGCCCCATACTTTGGGATCACATCAAATGATCGGCAATGTGCAATAGGGCAGACGGAGGATCTGCGCTGCAATGTGTCAATTCTTGCTCGCGAAAAACCTGATGGTCCCTGCAAGAACCCCGTGGGGTTGTTCCATTAGGTTTAGTTTGATTTGTAGACTACTAGTAACTTGGCAGTTTGGCTTATTCAAAGCTCATATTTACCCCAGACAAACACGCTAAATAGGCAGTCTCGACGTCATCAATTGCCGTCACACAGTACCCCACATGATGTTTGCGCCCAGTGAGCCATTTCTGCCAAAGCCGTTTGTTACGAAAGTATGTACAAAGTTATTCCAACTATTGTGTTGGCGGATCTAACTGGTCCACACCCAGTACCGCCTTCCCTGTTCAAAACATGAACAAGCATGACGTGAGCTGAATGCTCTGATGTCCGACTGTTCGTGCCTGGAAATCACGTGAACAAGAGTACCCTGCGGTGCGTGCGCAACAAATTATCAAATTGGGGTGGCGTGCTCGAGCAGGAGGAGTGGGACTTTGCAAACGCCCACTTGCCTGATTCACATTGGACCACAATAGTACATGAATATATACAGTTTCATATGTACAGTGCAAGGCAGTTGCTTCGTAATTAATGTAGTGAGAGTCGAGATTGCGGCACGAAACTGGGGTCCGGCAGAACAAAATACATCAGAATCCCCAAAGTAGTGGGGCGATTAGAATTCACGAGTGAAAGAGTGATGCTACATAATCATCAGCATCATAGATCGTTGCACAAAGTGAACTACTCGCCTTCAAAACGTCATGACAAGCATGACAGAACATATCTCGTTCTCTGTGCTGCTTGACAGCATGCGCCCTCGCTTGCTCCAATGCTACCAAGACTTCGAAGGAAAAGTCCATCACCCAGGCGGGACAGAGTCTGAACAAACAGAGCGTGTTGGGAATGAGGACGTCAAAAGTGTCGATTGTGACCACCTCGAGGGGACGACTTCCTGTAAGCAATGAGAGTGGCCTTGAGAACTTCTCAGTCCAACCAAAGTATGGTTGCCGCTCGTCGAGAGTACGAAGGAGCTGAGAAAAAGTAGGATATGAGACACATGGGGGACTGTACGTCTCACTGACGAGATCCAGAGGAATCAGATACATAGCTTGATGTGGAATCCAAGTCCCTTGTCGGACCTTGATATATAGGAGCATGGTAATCGATCAAGATCTACTGCTGCGGCACCGCCTGTAACCTCTTGATAAGGAAATACAAAGATCTAGGGTTCGACATCTCGAGACGGAATGTCTGGCATTGGACTACAATTACTTATTTTCTTTTTGCAGATATAGAGGGGCCTTGTTGCAGGGGACGTGGTGAGGGATTTCCGCCTAACAAATTTTTGTGTCATTCCAACCTATCTACGCCCCACCCGTCTCTTTCTCTCACTATGTCTGTGTCCTTCGAGGGAGACCCTCCACCCGAGGTATCGTTGTCTCTAACTATTTCCTCAGACTCTTGCACCAACACTGTTTCTAATCAGTTATCGGATACCTCGTTTGCGAGTCTGAAACGCCGCATTGCTTCCCTTGAGGCTGAGAACGAACAACTGAAGATGAAGATGATCAAAAAACCGTGAGCATACTCCTTCCAATAAATGGACCGGTATTGATTTTCATGCTAGTGTTCACTCACTCGCACGTGAGGGGCGTGCCATGCGCCGGCTGGTCACCCTCTTTGAACCTGTTGCAAACTTGGTTGCTGAATACGACCGCCGCCAGCTGCTACTTGCAGAATCCATTGGCTCACCTGAAGAGATTCCATCCACGAAAGAGTAAGTCAATCTTTGCTTCCATGACTCGTCCCATTTCCAACACAATGTTTCGTTGTCCAACGGTACTAGACAGCGGCGCTCATATGAAGCTTTTGAAAAGCTGCGAAGCTGCTGTCCGACAATCGGCAAGCTAGTTGGGAGAGAAGCAGATAACATTGATCTAATGATTGCTATTAGAGAGGTATGCTCTGGTTTGTTTAACAATTTAAAATAAACTAGTGAATGATCTATAGATACAATACGGAGCAGACAGCGCAAGGGGTGACGACGCCAACGCGCTAAAGGGAGCTGTAGTCAAATGGATAAATGCACGACGCGATCTTCCCAGTGGCTGGAAGCCCTTACAGGACAGTGAGAAATACAACAGAGGCTTCAACAACGCGATCACGGGTCGCCTTCTTTGCCCGGTGGACTTTGATTGGGCAAAGGAGTCGTAAGTTAGACTTCAAAAACTTTTATTCCACTCCACTCAACCCTGGCACAGAGTGCGTCAAGCTATTGAGACAGGCGACCTATCCTTTCGTGTTACAGCATTTAGTTGGCCCACATTCTTATATCCCGAAGGTAAGTATGATTCCGCAGATCCTAGCAAAGGTCTGTTTAGAGGAGAACTCCTCGTTAGGGTGAGTATATTCACCGACCCTCTGTTCTCCTCGCCCACACTCACCATACCATTTCAGGCCTTTCAGTGTATCTTTACCTCACCATCCTCTTCAGACTATGAGCGGCAACTCGAAAGTGACCCACAGCCTTCGAAATCCACGAAACGGCCACACAGGCTCAAAGGTTGTGTCGCGGAAATCATTAGAATGACGACTGTGCAACCACGAGCGGTTGCATATGCCGCAGTTCAGGTACATTTTACAATGTCGGTGCACCCACCATTCACCATTGACATCACAGCTTCGTTTTGCTCTGTCGAGCCTGTCACAATGGTCAATCGAGGATGAACATTTCAATCATGAAGACTTCTATTATCAAATTGTCGACTACTTCGAGGATCAAGGATCGCAAGCGCAGAGAGCCGCTGTGAATAGTCTCCTACTATGGTGGAATAAGTGCGTACAAATGTCTACTTTTCTATAGAAGAAATGAAAGTTGATATGTGGTCTTGTAGAACAATTTTTGGTCGTCGAAACGTAGATACCTACCTTCCGATACGCCCTGAGTTACTCTCTGTTGCACGATCAAGGAAGTAGCATGGAGATGTCCCAGCATAGTAGTATTGTGTAGTACCCATACAAAGTTTCGTATTCATCCTATACAAGATACCAGTATGACCCAAAAGTGCACAGAATACATATAACGCTCCATCACGATCGAGCTGATATGCAAAGCGGAAGTCACGCCAAGATTCCACACTTTCTTCAGAGGAAGCATATTGCCAAGTTATGGGACTGACATTATCTGTGCCGGTGAGAGATTCGTTCATTAAAATGTGCATTGAAATTGGCCCATGTAGGCCTTGTTATGATGTCGGAACATAGAGACAGCATTGACGTCCATGGTGCATAGAATTCCATTATGCTGCTACGGAATATAAATACAAGGTTTATGTGTATGGCTTAGATAGATAAGTTGTATGTCGACCGACCATCGGTTGAAAGATGAAGGGCGTGGGGCAATCAGATCAAATGGACAACAATGTACATATCTTTCGGAGGTCAACATCATGTGGAGAATCGAGAACATGCCGGCCAAGTTGAAACAGGCCCAACCACACTGGGATAATTGGCCGGTGGTCCAAAGGTTACAGGATCCGAGAACTGACAGTAAAATGATTCGACAGAACCTTGGTGTGCAATCGTATGGTCATGGGGGACATCACTAGCGAATGGGCTGTCGAATCATGGTGTGCAATTGTATGGTCATTGGGAACATCACTAGCGAATGGGTTCATTTGCCCCGAGCATGAGCAAGGAATGGCAATGTTGATGCGGTGCACACAAGCATTTCATACAGGGGTTTTGCGTAATAATTGTGTATAAACAGAATGGTCAGGTCCCTTATCAGCCCTTATCAGCCCTTATCCTCTCCGGTGGCACATTCCGCGGGGTTCTGGCGTTTATGACCCTTATAAGGTCCTTATAAACCCTTGCCAAGAAAGTGTGTTTTCAGTGATGTGACGATCATGTTACATAAACGTACGCTGTGTTTTGAAGCTCCTCGCTTTCGCAAGTCGACTGAAGGATGGATCACCTCGATGGTAGTTAATAACTTAATACTAGAGTAATGTACAGCTGTGGAACTTTTACAGTGATTTTGACGGATGATGAGCTATCGGAAAAGGATTGTGAACGAGATCTGTATATCGTGATGTAATGAGAGTCTGAGTCTACGAAAGGGATATCTTTTTATGACGGGTATCTCGAATGAGGGACTCCGCCGATGTCATTGGCGCTGGGGGTATCAAGGAAGAAAGACGAAGTAAAAGCTGAAAGAAAAGAAACGATTAAATAGCCAATATAAGGTATAAGACCCGTATGGTATAAATATCCGCATAAATAAAGTCCAAGTTCGTGATACGATTCTAACCTCGTATACTTACAAGTCGGGTCGAGGCGGTGGGGGAGCTGGGGGGTCTAACCAGGTAAACGAGGGGTATGGACCTTACCATCGGCATTGCTCGCGGCGTCCTGTTCAGGGGACAGGATTTTGCTGCATAATGGACTGCGTCGACGGAGAGAGGAGCCATAGAAGAACAATACCTGAGAGATCGAATCAGCGGCGATGAGAGGAACGTCGACAGAGGTCAACTCACAAAGGGGACAGGAAAGATGAGGAGAGCTACGCCTGCGAACAACGTGTTGGACCATTTGTACGTTAGGTCAACGAACATGTAATTTGCAAAGAGCGGAAAGACAAAGCTGCCCATGTTGCCTGTAAACACATTGGTAGCGTGAACTCGAGATCATCCGTCCGGTATATGATGACGTACGGCACAGGCTTTGCCCAGCGAGAGCAGAAGACGCATAGGGCCCATAGCTAGTGAAGGAGTCAGAAAACTCTATCAAATTAAACTGAGATAGCAGCCTTACCAGTCGGCCAAATACAAGAAGACGATCAAGTAGGCAATAAAGGCACCAAACATGAAGATCTGGACACCAAGTAATCAGGACCGTTCTTGGCAAGGAAGCCAAAAACAGGCTTGCCGTCAATGCGATAGTCGGCCAGATCCAGTGAATCTGTTGCAAAGCCGTCCATGCAAACATGAACATTGCCAGGGGAAACAGAACCGCCACAAGGCATGTGAGGTATAATCTGGCTTCCGGACCCTTGCGGGCAACATTTTGTCTGCAAGAGATGTCTGAGAGCCAGGTCATGTCTGCAGACAGTTTTCTCACCTGTATAATTTATCCTGATACAAGTTCGCACCGAACCCCATGAAAGCGCCGACACTGAATGGATATTGAAAGGTCGTGGGCAGCAGTGATGGAAGCGGGCACTTACACAATGGTGGTGTATACCATTCCACATTGACCATCGTTAAACCCGTATAATGTCCGGAAAAGAGGCGAAACGGAACTAAATACCATAAGCGATAGAACGACACAGTTGAACAGACTGTTACCTGATCAAGCAGAATAGAACGCCCCACATAAAGAACACCCAGAGCTGCAAGAATTGTGGCATTAGACCGCGAATCCATCCGGACATACAGATCTCCTCTCTTACACTTATGCTCGTCGCTATAGGTTCGGTGAGTAGAACCACTGTACATGGATGCCTTTTGAGGATACGATGTTGTCGTCGAGATTTAAACACTTACGGGTTGGCCGGGTGCAAGATATCCACATGAGCTCGCCAAACGTCGGCTGCGTTTCCTCCACTCGCGCCCGATACCTTGAATCCCCAGTCTCCTCTCTCATTTTCTGTGCGAGACGCCGTAGGATGATGCTCTGACGCGTCTCTTTCATTGTGAACATAGCAATCACGAAGTACACGCCGCTGAATCTGGAGAGGCAGCCTTATTCGAGGGCTAAACCAAGATCAGGATGGAAGAGACGAACATTGCATGAAGCCATTGAATCCACCTCCATTGGAGGCGCGAGTCAAATTCGATCCACCCGGATACCATCGGCCCGAAACCTGTGCAAGTCATGTTCACAAGGGTAAAGAGAGACATCGGAAGACCGCGGCTAATAGGGTCAAGTAATGCGCTTACAATCGGATGTCGTGTAGGCGAAATGGCACTCACTCGACTGGTTCCCAGATATCTGCGATCGTACCACCTACCAAGGTGGCCCCGGTCGAGGCGAACGCACCACCGAGGGCACGCGCGACGATGACCCACTGAATTGTATCGGACCTGTAACGTAATGAGTTTGTGTGATCGATCTGAAGACACTAGAACGAACATCGCGGCGAGGGCATAGCACAACACCGAAGCAAAGGCGGTGACGAGGTAAATTGGCCTTCTCCCAACTTCTTCGCTAAATGCGGTCGAGAAGAGCGGGACTAGTGCAAATCCCAGTGGATAGACGCAAAGCGCGACCGTGGCCTGGAACTCAGTACAGTGCAGATCGTGCATCATAGATCTGGTCCCCATCGCAAACGACGACGAAGCCGTGGCTGAAGGGTAAAGTTAACTGTGCCTCGCAAGATACCATCGACGAGCAAGTACCTGTAACACCGGTGAACCCGCAAACAACAAGGGTGATGCACCACTTCTTGAAGCGAGAGTAGGTGACGGGGTTACGTGGATCCTTGTCCTCGAACTCGACCTGGACGTATAAGTGAGCGAGTAGATATAGTTGATGGGACCGGGATGACGAACATAGAGTGGATCGTTCAGGAGTGAATCTGAAGACGAACCAAACACAGAGAGAGGGGATTTTTCAGCGTCGGAGAGGCTCAGGAATGAAGCTGATCCAAGCACAGAGAACGCGGGTTTTTCGACGTCGGAGAGGCTCTTGCGGAAGTTGGACTGACTAGCAGTGTCGCGGTCGACATGTGTAGCGGTTAACGAGTGTTCTGGAGAGCTTGCACGGCTGGCGCGTAACTCATCAAGGGTGGTTAGAGTAGACATTTTACAATTCAAAAGGAACGAATGAAGGGAAAAGGTGAGGCAACGAAAAGGAATGACGAAGCGAGGCAACAGTGGTTAGCTTTGTAGGACCCCCCTTCTCGTACTTTGCCGTCTGACGTCCAAGTTGAAACAAGGGCTGTCCCATTTTCCAGTGTTCATTTTCTGCCGGCTAGCGGTGGAGCTGTGTTACGTAGTTCGTGAAAGCTGAATGGAATGGGGTGGCGCGGCAAACAAGTGAGCCAAAATAACGGGGCGCTTCGTAACAATATTGTGGCGCTAAGTACACCGGATGTTCGAGTGTTCAAGATTGCCGTCGGGACAGGCGTCATAACCCGTCAGGGGCAGTTACTCGTCGGAAGGTCACCGAGACATGTCGGCTGGAGTGGGTTCTCAAGGGTCACTAGTGTTCAGTCGGGGGATTCCAAGAATTAACAATTGCACAGGTCACGGCTATAATTAAGATACTATTGGACGGAGTTGGTAAGTGTTTGAGGTTTGAACCCTGTGGCGTTACATCAACTCACCATGATTAATTGTCAGAGACTTCTACGACGCCGTCCGCATCTAGGCTTCCTCTTTGAACATGTTCGCCTCGGGACCGAAGAATATCCTCTATGTTCCTTAGTCGGCCATCTTGGGTGTCATCCTTGAACCAACCAAGATTGTCCGCAATCAAATGCCTGTTCACGCACATGCAGGGTGAGCGTGTACGAACAACAGAAGCGTGCTCCCGTACCGGTTCTTGCAATTTGGGCATTGGATGATAACAATGCCGCGCTCGTACGAACGTTTGGTGAACGTGTGTGCTGAACGGTGGTTACACCCATCGGCCGTACACGTGAACGCGATGGCAAGACGGGGCTCTGGACGATCTGACTGGGTCTGACCTGAAGTGTCTGGCGTGAGCGGTGATTTCGATGGTTCACCCAGTGGCTTTGCAAAACTTGGAGCAGACGAGTTGGCGCGAGAAACACCTAGATGTCGCTGAACTTGCACCTTATACGACGGTCTTGGGAGCGTTCTGACAGTGCGCCATGCTGGACGGAAACCACCAAAGAGCCTTGATGGCAGCATCGTTCATCAACGTGTTTTTTCCTTTCCTTTCGCGGGACACGCTCGGCTAGGCGGGATGCTGACTAAGCGCGTGTCCCGGGACGCGGCGGCTGTGCCGTGGTCCAGACAGCGCGCGCTCGCGGTGGGTGGCGACATTCGGCGGTGTTTCGACGGCACACGAGGCCGCTTGCTCGTCGTGTGGTGATGTACAATATATTGGATGTTTACCTAACTTAGGGCCCGAATAGCAACGAAACCCGGTCGGGTTTTCCGAAAAACCCATGCCCCCACGTGATGTGAGGTTGGGGCGGAGCTTCAACATCAAACCCCCCTCCACTGAGTAAGCCGAGACACCGGAGACATACCGGAGATATAGATATACCGCTTGAAACAGCGCAGAGCGCTGCTTGCGTCCCGTCAAGGCTTTTCTTTATCCCCCCTGCCATGGCTCCTAGACGGACTGGTCAAACATCCCCCAGCCAATCCAGCTCGAAAGGGAAGAAAGGGAAAGATAGAGAATCCAACACAGAAGATGCTTCCCACTCCAGCAGTGACAGAAGTTGTCAATCAGGTACAAAGGCAGGACAATCTACCTACTGGATGCCCCAGGATGAAGATTTCTTTCTGGAGAGCGTATTAGCAAACTGGGCGATGATGGGGGACGGTCAGATGTTTAGGCCAGCGTTCTGGACTGATGTTGCTAGCAAGTTCCCTCAGCCTGTTCAGGGAGGGGTCAAGACGGCCCATAGCTGCAAAGAAAAATGGAAAAGAGTGCAGTATTTTTATTACCTCCTTATCTAACGTTCTGATCAGATTATAGATGAAGAGCATATTCGAGGTTGTTCACAAGATTTCGAACACGTCAGGACTTGCGTACTCCCTGGAGAAAGGAGCGACTGTCAAGCCAGAATGTCAGCACATCTGGGATGAAATTATAAGGGTAAGTTCTTCATTTGTGATTTTTTGTCTTTGGCTTATGGCGAGTACAGACTACCAAGGGTGCGGCCAAATTCAAACACAAGGGATGGGTGCACTATGAGAAGATGTTGTCTGTGGTGAAATCCAAGGGTACAGGGAATCACAAGAACGCTCCACTTCACACTGTTGGAGTGTCGGCACCGGTTTCCCACTCAGGCCCCTTGTCTGCCGTGTTGTTTTTTGTTGCCCCCTCACTACTGCCACTGCCAACTTATTCCCCACCATCATCTACTTTCCCGCCACCATTCACCTCTTCGACATCTCGTGCTTTTTCGCTGCCATCATCCACTATCCCGCCATCTCCCGATTTCCTCCCACCTTCTGTACCCTCGTCGTACATTGGCTCATCCGCAAGCTCGCTCAAACCATCATTGAGCATCTCAGCTCGTGTAGAAAACTCAGGCAAGCGCAGGGCGGATGATGACGATATATCCATGGTGTCAGCTGCCCAAAGCCTATCAAAGCCAGCGGCAAGCATGGTATCTGGTATGTCCTCCTCCAGCCGCAAACAACGAGCAACACAGAAAGCTCAAGAAATCGGCGAGCTTCGAGATGACATCAACGTGCTTCAAGATACTTTCCATTCCAACATGGAACTCATGCGCATGTTTCAAACTACGTCATCGAAACCAGCACCAGCACCAGCACCATCAAGCACTACATCCCTGCAGACCACCTCAGAAGCTGCTGTGCAGAGGAAGAAGGCAAGGACGCTGTTGTTGCAGCTTGACCGGGATTTCCTTACTCCCGCGGACTTGGTCGTAATGTTTGATATTTTCGGGTTGAACAACGACTGCGTTTGATGCATACATAGTGCTTGCGTCAACTGAGAACATGGATGAGGTGCGGCAGAGCTGGCTGAAGAAACAGATCGCAGAGGCCAGCGAGAATACTTAGTTACACCGCCGTTTCATATTTATATTGTCTTTCTGCGTTCTTCTCCCCATCTCGGACACGAAATAAATGTATCTGATATGACTGCCTTGGTATTCAAACACGAACACGCGTACTACAAAGGTAAGAAAGATGATCTTGCCACAATTGTTCAGTGATCTCGTCCCGCTTTGCTGCCATCCTGTCCCATTCAACCGTAGTGATAAAACCGCCAGCCAAAGTCCCGAATACTACTGTTCAATTGGTCCGATCCTCTGGATATTCTGCAGCAGGCTGCTGTGACTTGGTATCACTCAACTCCTCTGGATCATGTTGGCGGATGATGTTGTGAATGCAACAGAGAGTGGGGGGGACCTTGGCTTGGATCTTCATGTCGTATTCAGGTGGGATTACCAGGATCCAAAATCACTGTTTGAGGACACCGATGATATGCTCCACAACATTGCGGAGCTCTGCGTGGCTTAAGTTGAAGTACTTGTGTGAATTGGTAGGTCTGTAAGAATGAAGGTTAAAGCAGAGCGACACAGGAAACTGAATGTACCTCATTTTTGAACGATCCCATTCTGGTAAGTGATACCGGGTACTGCGGTATGGGACCAAAAGCTGCGGGCAGATAGGATACCCTGCATCTGCAAGGTAATACTTGCCATCTGGAATGGTAAAGTCCATTGTGCGTGCGTCGTGATACACTGAGGCATCGGCCACTGAGCCCTCCCACCCACTAAGGATGTACAAAAAATCGAGGTTGAAGCTACAAGCAACGAGGCAGTTCTGTGAATGAAAACCCTTGCGATTGCGAGTCGCATCCCGATCAGCTGCAGATGGCATGCACGCAATATGAGTTCC
>JBBPNN010001234.1:0-11072 GCA_038090935.1 Hortiboletus campestris
TCCCTTTCCCTTTCCCTTTCCCTTTCCCTTTCCCTTTCCCTTTCCCTTTCCCTTTCCCTTTCCCTTTCCCTTTCCCTTTCCCTTTCCCTTTCCCTTTCCCTTTCCCTTTCCCTTTCCCTTTCCCTTTGCTGATAATCTCAATGTTGGAGTCTGACAATGAGAAGACATCCTGAGAGCGCCGACTCGGGGCCTTCTTTCTAATGCATGTTGCGGCAGTGGTCTCGGATTGGGGAAGTCCCTTACGATCTATTCAAAGATTGGCAAAGAGTCTCCTTCCAAAGGGATGCACAGACTCATGCGCTGGTGTAGCACAGATGATCACAGATGAACGAGAAGACGTAAGGTCAGCTAAGTGGGTGACCTCAGTGCCATAATGTGCGGGAGAAGCAATCCAAATGCACCTCTCATTTTCGGCACACACTCGAAGCATAGACCATTCTTTGAAGTGTCACTGAATGCCACAATGAGGGCCAAGCACTCTGTGAGAGTGAGATCAAATATGCCCTTTGAACCCGCCTTCGTGTGTGGCTGTCGCTCCTTGCCAGGTAACATTACAGTGTCTCGGAAATTGTGACACACGACTCCACTCCTTGCGAGCTTGATGGGCATAGCTTTCCAGGGAAACAGCTTTCCAGCTGCCCACTGGCAGCTAACTTTGACTAATGAAAAATATGAGTGGAAGAGAAACCAAAAGGGCATGAAATGACTTATCAAGTGCCCAGACAAACTTACTGCATACATGTGTGTGATCCTCTCTTTCTTCATCATCGTGCATGTCGAGAACTTCTTCATCTGATTCCCCCTCCTTCCTTGATGGTTGGGCTTCCTGAGGTTCTGCAGCAGGACCATTGAACACCATCACAATGTGGGCCAGAGACAAATGGTTACTAGATATATTGTAAGCCGTGTGATCGAAGAGGCTGAACAACCACCCACTAGATATGAGCTTTGAAATGCCCGAGAATATCATTGTCGTTGGCATGGCACCGTTCTAAAAAAAACTACAGACCTTGGTCAGTAGCGTGGAAGTGACTCTAACTGCTATACTCACCTTCTCAGCACCAGGCATTGCATAAACTGAGCCAAGTGCAGCATCTTGATCGATGACACCTCCAGCCATAATCAATATGGATTTGAATGCATGTGCCTTGGACATGCTTGCAAGCTGAATGTTCTCAGCTTGAGTTCATCAGAGAACAAGTAATGTGAAAGTACTTACAGCCTGTGTCTGCTGCTTCACCAATCGGTAGAACAGAGCTTGGCATTGTGCGACTGTTTTGTCCTTGTCATTAAGCACCTCTGCATCGTCAAATATAGTCAATATCTGCTGCCAATTGTCCGGGTATTCTTCGCGAAACTGTTTGTAACACTGCACCATCTGTTGAGCTGTATTTGCATGATTAGACTGTAATCATTAAGTTGCATCAGGTAACATACTTGGGGTCACATTGACAAAGTCAACGTTCTGAAGTCTAGCCAGCTCTTGAGTCTTGTTCACGCGCCAGAATCTTTGGTAGGAATTCCAGGGGTGCCATGAGATCGTCCAAGTGAATTGCTTTGTAAAGCATTGGATGACTTGTGGCAACGGCATCCGGACTTGACTGGAAAGCTCACTGAAGTCGTTGTATATCTTTTTGAAAGCCTCATTGAGGATTGTCAAGGTGGTGGTCGGTGTTCTACCCACTGTGAACATGTTATCTGTACTGGAAGAGGCTTCACTCCCTACATGATCTGCCACAACTACAATGAATGGGTCAGGTGTACGCCGCTGCGGGGAGGGAGAGTTGGGACAGTCAGGAATGTCAAAATCTGTTGACAAGTCTGGCAAAGTGGGACGCACTGGACGAGGAGTGGGTGTGTGGTAGTTGTGCTGGCGTGGAGTATCCGCATTCTCCTCTGACACTTCGGGTACCATCTTGAGTGCTTCTACTGGCAATGGCTGAGGCTCACATGAGACCATTTTGCCTTCCAGTTTTGCCTGTTCAGCATGCCTGTGCGCAGCAGCTTCCTCGAGTACAGTCTTCAGATCACTGAGAACTGGGGGGAGACTTTGAACCCAAAAAAAAAATCAGTCGTCGAACCCCAAAAAAATATGTTTCTCTTACCGATGCGTGGAGGTTGGATGCACAGAAGGGAGTCCCCACCAGAAGATACAGGAGATCCATCTGCGGTCTCTGCTAAACCTAGATTGCTGCTGTGAGCTCGTAGTAAATTAATAGCCCATTCCTGGCTTACCAGGACTTTTCCCGTCATGAAGGAATGGAGGATATTCTTCAGTACCGTCGCCAAATAATACACTTGCATGCTCCACATGCAGAGACCCTTCATCCATAGCCTGGGGGTGGTCAAGCATCTGATGACGAACTTGTGCACCATGCATGAGTCCCGAGTCCTGCGCGGTTGCCTTCACTATGGTGCACAGTTGAGTTGGCATCTGGATGGCTGGAGATGATGGAGCTCGGTGACCTCCACCAATCTGCTCCTCATCCGCCCGCATGTCAGGCGGCAACAGCAAATGAGAAGTGTCAGCAGAGGACATATGCAGAGGATCCTCACGACAAGCCATCTACTATTATTGAGTACAGTTTCAGCACTAACAACAACCTGCACATACCTTAGCAATGTAGAGTAGTACGTGCAACACTGGGAAACAGGGAAACACCGATTTTGCAGGCATTGACAAGCCTAGATATCATATACAGGATTGATTGGACATGGAAAATCCTTCAGTCAAAGTCAGTGCCAATCTGTGGCCACCAATCAGAGATCGGACACCCTAAAGATAAGTAACTCGTGGATTGCCCAATGTGAAACTGAAGCACAGGTTGCATAGTGCAACTGCGAAGTCACTGGTCTGAGTCCAATGTCACCAGCGCCTTCCCTCATAGGTCTTCCCATAGGCCAGGCAGCGCTCTGTCACATTAAAACTAGCAAGTTACAGGCTTCAGGTCTACGAGAGTAGCAACATACTCAGGGAATACTATAAGTGTGAGCGAGGCGTGCTGGTACCGAATGGGCAGATGAACCCCGCCGCAATTGTTCGACTGGTAAAATATTACATAAGGCAGACGCTATGACTCTGCTGCCACAATGGATCTGCGTCGTCTGATAAGCACTAATCTGACAAATTTTTGGGGCCGAGTGGCTAAGTACAAAATGATATGGGCTATTACTCTATCAGATCCTGCAAGTAAGTAGCCTCTGCCAGTGACATTCCACATGCAGCAAGTTGGAGGGAAAATTGATGTCGTGAACGGGAAGTAGTATGCTGAATACGAACAATGGTATCGATGCTCGTGGCAGTATAGCCATGAGCCACCAAGTAAGCAGCTGCACGATCACCCAATACGCGGGCACGGGACGCAGTGTTTTGAGACGTGGAGGGGCAGTAGTGACTTTCGATCACTCCACGTAAAGTCCTGACATGGACATACATGATGGGTGCAGGAGGACCATCTTGGTGTTGGTCATTGGATGTAAGGAGTGGTGCAGAATCCAAGTCTAGATTGCAGGAATCCACTCATAAGCAAAACAATGAAGATGGTAATTCAGCCACATGTTTGGCTTCAGGTTCAAGAATTGAAAATACATACCCAAGGTGGAGATGGTTGACACCATTGAGGTGGACTGACTGCTCATGGATCGTGGGGATGAAAGACGAAGTTGATCATTCAAGCTTGCTTCCAATGACTCGATTGGTCCGGCCTGCAGTGAGTTTGTGGCTGCTGTTGAACTGACAGTGTAAATGGGCATGCCACACTGTGACTAGAAGTCTTAGGTTTGAAATTACCTGGCATCATTAACTTGGCAGGTGTTGCCAATGGTGGCATGCAAGATTCGAGGCCATTCACAATGATGAACGCCAAAGCCTCCCAAAATGATTGAGTGTGCTTCCAGCACAGGTTTGCAAACAAGGCTTCCGATCGGACTGCACTTGCCCTATGAACAGTTGTTTATCAGCACCTTGAATCCAAGTGGCCCGACAGTGAATGCACTTTGTTCGATGAATACCGGGGGGGGTGCCGACAGTAACTGGATAAAAATCATAGGTGCCATCAGGGAAAAATGTGTGCACTGCTTGTGAGTGGGCAAGTGCGTCCACAATGTCAGGAGAGGTTGGCTCAGCTGGGAGTGAGGACATTGCTTCATGCAAAATACAATAAAGAGCCTTGGCCTCCTCTTTGGAAGCACACTGAATGGCTATTGGTAAGGGCTTTGAAGCTCGCCCGCATTGTATGGTGGGACTGGCAACTCGTGAGTTCACAATACCGTGATGACGTGACGTCATTCTGTCAATACATACCAGGTTCTATACACCCCGGGATTAGTTCCACCAACAACAAGCCACAGGTAGTCGTTGGAATCAGACATTGAGACGGTGAGCAGTGCGGCGAGTTGATGAATGTTGGAGATCATCCTTTTATTTGATAGCCTGCAAGTGCCACTTGCCAATTTGTGTTGTGGATGATCATGATGGCTTCTTAGCCCCTCATGTAGTAGTAATTTCCATGACCGAATATCATGCCTGCTGTTACGATCTCCCCTAACCCACGCTCTAACAAGAGATCAACACAATAGTGAATAATGTCATTACATGCATGGACTCTGCTTGGCACATTCAAGAATGTCCTGTCAAATGCTGAACACGTCGTAAATGGCGTTCACAATAGTGATTACTGAGGTCATTGTGTTACAGAAATCCTCTGGATGTCCGAGGCCAAGGAACACGAGTTCGCTTCATGGATCACTGCATGGGAACCCGAGGACTCCGATTCCGATTTCCTCCGTTTCTTTGATCTTCCTTCTGATTCTTTTGATCCTTAGATGGAGTTCTGTTCTTCTTCTGCTCTTCTTTTCCATCCGGAACTCTTGATCCTTTGCGCAGTCTGCAGTATGTCTTCCTTTTGTTCCGTTCCGTTTCTTTCCGTTCCTCCCCTTGACCCTATTTCCTTTATGGACGTATCCCCTTCTAGAATGGCATTCCGCTGTTCCATTTCCCCTTTAGGATCCCTTATTCAGGGTCTGCTCATTGGTATATAAACGCCCAGTGTACTTGTACTTTTCCCTAGTTAGTTCTATGCAATACAAGTGTAGTATCTAGCCCAATCCACTGGTAACTTGCAAGTTACTTGTCGAGACCCTTCTCATAGTCTCTACGCCTACCAAGTGTCGAAGACTCTTCCATTAGCTTTGTGGGTAACATGGTCCACAAGCTCAAACCTTCCGACTTTACCCGCTGTTCGTCACGTGACTCTCGCTGATAAAGCTAGGTTCTACGCTTAGCATAACACATTGTACGTACATCCTTAGACAGTAGCTATTGGAATCTCAAGTACCAGAGTGTAAAGATATTGCCTAAATTCTACCATGTCCTCCTCCTTGAGTCCTGTAAGATCACCTCCTTGCACGACAGCTGCAATCTGAGCCAGGACCCATAATCCACAGTCCACGGCATTGGTCTGAACAGGGATGAGCTCAATAGAGAAATCAGAATGCCATTCCCGTAAGTGGAAGGCAATGAAAAGATACCGAGACGGGCATGGCTTTCCAATCACCCCCCTCTATGTGCGGTGCACCACATTTCATCATTGCAATCGTCGAGAGGCAGGTCATGAGCTTGATGATGTCCTGAGTTCATCTTATGGTTAGATTCGTTTTTCTTTAAATGGATACAATCGCACCTGAACTTCGTGCTTCCATGGACATTTTTTGGCAAGACTGTCAAATAATAGAAGGCGGCACGATTCGAGAAGGATGGTACATACAACCCAATGACCCCAAGATGACGGATGGTGAATAGGAAGGATCCAAATGGGTTTATCCCAGTAGTTTGTTCTGGACATGTTGCACCAAAGAGTTTCATCAGCTGCATTGTATCAGACACAAGGAAGATCATGGGTCGAGAATATTGCGATGCGGGCAGTTCTGGCAGAGTGGAATTGCGAATATAGAAGCGCAGCACAGCCGTTGATACACGTGTCGTTCAAACAGGAATTTGATCCTAAAATTTCGATATCCTTCATTTTGAAGACCAATGCACCGAAACCTTCGGCAGCAGGGTAGACATGTTCGGCGATACTGTCGGAAATGATGGGTGTGTGGCTGGAGATATTGAGTGTGTCAATGCTGAGGTTCTGGATGAAGGAGGATAAGCTGCAAACATAAGTTCATTGCTAATGAAAAGCGTACCTCAGGTGTTACGCTAAGCATAGAACCTAGCTTTATCCGGAGGAGTCACGTGACGAACGACAGAGAAAGTCAGAAGGTTTGTGCCCAAGGTCCTACGTTACCCTTGTGGCGAAGAGAAGTCGAAGAGTCTACTGCGCTTGGTAGGCGAAGAGACTATGAGAAGGGTCTCGACAAGTAGACTCGCAAGTCCACAAGCAGATTGGGCTAGATACTACACTTGTATTGCGTAGAACTAACTGAGGAAAAGTACAAGTACACTGGGCGTTTATATATGTAGGAGCGGACTCTGAATACGGAGTCCTAAAGGGGAAACAGAACAGCAGAACACTGTTCTAGAAGGGGATACGTCCGTAAAGGAAACTGGGCTAAGGGGAGGAACGGAAAGGAACGGAACGGAACAAAAGGAAGACATACTGTGGACTGCACAAAGGATCAGGAGTCCCGGCTGGAAGAGAAGATCAGAATGTGAACACGACTCCATCTACGTGTCAAAAGAATCAGAAGGAAGATTGAAGAATCAGAGGAAATCGGAATCGGGGTCCTCAGGAAAAGCAGAAGAAACCCACAAGGTGAACTCGTGTTCCTCGGCCTCAGACATCCAGGGGATTTCTGTAACATCAGGTACTTGCCACAAAAAATGCGTGATAGGTAATGTGTCAGGGGTATCATCTTCCTTGTCATTATCACTGGTGTCAAGCACATCGCCCAGAAGGGCTTCATCAGGACTTGCGTTGAGTTCAGAAATGAACTCTGGCTCATCAATCGTTTCAAAGTTGTCATCAAAGTCATCTGTGGGGGGGGATATCACATGTGACAGGCTGCATCCAGCGCAGCTCAATGTGTGGTGACAGCTCGGATGATGTGCCCGAGAGCATGTTGGCAAGTTGGACAGCTTGTTGGACATGACTTGCATAACGAATACTCGAAACAAGGGGAGTCTGCCATTGTTCTTGCTGTTCGAGTACCTCTTCATGTCAATGCTGTAAAAGGAGCTGAAAATCAGCATCTAAGAGTAATTCAGCAATGGAAAGAAGCTTTCTGGGTGAAAGCTTACGTTCAGGCTGCCGCAATGCAAGCTCGATAGCAGCCAACTCAATGCCAAATCAACAGCACATGTTGTCTGCTTCTACTCCTAAGCAGCATTGTTCCTCTTGACAATGATCCTGTTTAAGAAGCGCTCGGATACCTTCACAAACGTCGGAGTCTTCCAGCCATCAGGGGATTTTACCACTGGAGTGTGTGATCCAAACGTCTTGCAAGAGGGTCTGGTCACTGCATAAATCAGCCAGTTTTGTCGGAAGGGGGGAGGGCAATGGAATCAAATACTCCGGCTTGTACAGTACTTCTAGTTGTTCGCAGTATTTGTTGAATTTCCGGATAGCTGACATCGGAGCAGGTTGTCGTTTGGCAATCGCCTTTCTCATTTGCTGATGCAGTTTCGTGCCTGGGGAATTCTCAACAAGGTTACATGTAGCAAATGACAACACCCACCGGGTGCTTTGTCCTTGCCTCCGACAGCACGATCGAGTTTATCCCATTTGAAAAAACTTCCGATTGCCCTCTTGTGAATGTTGATTTTGAGATCCTGCACCAAGAGTAGGATGCGTATAAAGTCCAGGCCAACTCCTTCTAACTCTGGGAATTTATCCTGTACATTGAGTGAGGAATAAAGTGCTTCAATTTTATTGAGCAGTCAACTATGCATGTGCTCCATGCTATCGAGAGCATCAATGGCATTAGCAGCCCTGTGGTCCTGTTCGATAGCAGTACAAGCAAGTTGGAGAGCATGCTTGGATGAATCCAAATCTGCTTGTAGCACGAGAACACTATCCAATTCTCTCTTGAGCCTCACAGGTGCATCTGGAATGTGTGAACAATGGAAGATAAATGATAAACACAACTTATGTGCTCGGATGGACAACTGCGCAGCACACTGTCCTGTCCATTGAGATCTGAGATCCGTCACTGCAACTCCACAACTGTCGAGAACTTTCTGAGCTACTTCACCTTGTTCTTGGATACCTGTCTTGAGGTAACACCTAACCCAGGACCCCAGATCCCTGAGCATCTCGAGATCAACCACAGTTGCTTGTCGATCAATAAGCCAGAGGCAGTGCTGGCACTGTGATATTTTAGTGAGATATATCTGTGGCACTTGATCACTCACAGAAGATGACCGCTTGATACCTATCAGTTTGATGAAATGAGACCACAGCCGCTCTGTACCCTCACCATCCAATAGACCGAGCCCTTCAATAAGCCACGGGTTGTAAATGAGCTGGCATGCCCACTCGTGTCCATATGCATGCATTGCCGTTGTCGCAAACCACACATGGGATGCAATGCCATCAGTCAGAATATTGTACTGTGAATTGTCTGAATGATGATACCAGCTGGGACGGGGTACATACCTGAGTAATCAAACGTTTGATCACACAACCAATGTCATACATGATTACCACAGTAGCCTGCACAGGAAGAAAAGTGAATAGATGCTCAATAAGTGCAATGCTGTATTTTTGCTGTTCTCCAGGGGTGTTGATGTTGGTGAAGAAGAGGGGTATATCATGACGGCATATGTATTAATGCCATCACTCCGCTGTCATTGTAGATTTCCATAGACGTCTTCTTTTTTTTGCCATCAGCCGCTTCATACGAAGCCTCGCATTGGTTGACCGCTTTGTCTGGGGTGTGTGTCTGTTGGTTCCTGGCAGGACGTTTGCATGCCTTCTCAATGCATTGTCCAACAGCATCCACCTGGGCTTTAGGGAGGAAATAAATTGGTTCGTAAAAAAGGGGGTTGTCTCCCGAGGAACGGCGATGCTGATGATGGAAATTGCCATCTGTGGCAACATGAATGTCAGCACCATCTCAAAGTGGTCGCCTGAAAGAATTGCCTCTAAAACATGCGGGGCAGCGCTGCACAAGCAACGGAGCACAGGACTTCAGTACAGTGATCAGTGGGGAAGCTTCCGAAGTGGGACTATTGACTTCTTGATGGTAATCAGGGCACCATGATGGCATCTCCTCCTGGTGACAATGATCATATACATGGGTAGCATTAATTCACTGGCAGCATGCTGATAGAATTGATCCAATCCATCGGTCTAAATCCACTTGAAGGACATCAAACCATTGTATTGCATTCCCTAGACTCCAACGGAATGGTTCTTGCACTGCTTTGCCCTGTCCAACTGTCAGTGTGATAAAGACATGTAGTTACCCATACAATACCTCTGTGTTCGTCATACAAAATCCTCTATGAATATAGTGAGAATTGAGTGCCAATGCCAGGGAATTGACAGCATCACACGATTGCTGAAAGAGAGCACAGTAGAAAGCCAGTAATTCAATTGAGACAGCCATCCACGGCTGAGATGGTGCAGTTGGGAATAATCCATGTGATACGAGAATCTGAGGAAGGGAAGAACAATTGCACGAATGCACAGTGACCGAAGTGAAATCTGTTGCTCATCAGATATGGAAAACACGCATGTGAAACGAACCTACAATCGTAAAAGAGGGCGATAAGCTGAGTCTTCTTGACCTCGCAACCCCCTTTACAACATGAGAGAGGCAAGCTGCTAGCAATCAACGTGGGTTTGCCAAGTGTTCGTGAGAGATATCCAAGCAAAGGGGAGATTAGTGTCGGGATTGTCTTCTTCCAATTCTCATATCTGTTTGATGAGGCCTTTGGCATTGCAGAGACAGATTGTTGTGTTGCATCAGGAAGTTCGATGTCGTCAGGGAAATTGTACTCCAGGGGAGCATCATCGTGCACAGGAGAACCTGGCGGTAGGTTTGTGGTATTGAGAAGACTCGGACCTTGAGCTGGAGGGCCAGTAGACTGCTTTTGAAGCAAGTCGTCCAGCTCTGTTACGCTAAGCGTAGAACCTAGCTTTATCCGGAGGAGTCACGTGACAAACAATGGAGAAAGTCGGAAAGGTTTCTGAGCCCAAGGTCCTACGTTACCCTTGAGGCGAAGTGAAGTCGAAGAGTCTACTGCGCTTGGTAGGCGAAGAGACTATGAGAAGGGTCTCGACAAGTAGACTTCGCAAGACTACAAGCGGATTGGGCTAGATACTACACTTGTATTGCATAGAACTAACTGGGGAAAAGTACAAGTACACTGGGCGTTTATATACGTATGAGCGGACCCTGAATGAGGAGTCCTAAAGGGGAAATGGAACAGCAGAATGCCATTCCAGAAGGGGATACATCCGTAAAGGAAACTGGGTCAAGGGGAGGAACAGAAAGGAACAGAACAGAACAAAAGGAAGACATACTGTGGACTGTGCAAAGGATCAGGAGTTCCAGTTGGAAGAGAAGAGCAGAAGAAGAATGGAACTCCGTCTAAGGATCAAAAGAATCAGAAGGAAGATCAAAGAAATGGAGGAAATCGGAATCGGAGTCCTTGGATTCCCACGCAGTAATCCATGAGGCGAACTCGTGTTCCTCAGCCTCGGACATCCAGGGGATTTCTGTAACAAGCTCTGCAAGTAGCTGTTGGCGCTTGGTCTCGCGCCCTGGGATATTCACGTATGTTTGTGTCTTTTTTGGATTTCTGGCTCAGCGAGGTGATGCGAAATGCTGGCTGAGGCCTTTGCTTGTGCTTGGTAGAGATGCACAAGTGCCAGGAGTAGGAGCCATGGTGGGAGAGGTTAGAAAAAGAGGAGCGGTTTGCAGATGGTCAAAAGGAGGTAGGAGCACATGGAATCCGCGTTGTGTGCAATGAGGACGCTTCCACAAGGCTTGGACGTGGCTTCTACAGCGCTTGCCAGGCAGTTTGATCAGAAAATAAATGCTATATGCTAATCATAGAATGGATCGGGTATTGCCGGCGCGGAGGAGAGACCTTTGGGGTCAGTTACGTCCTTACAAGA
>JBBPNN010001235.1:0-11070 GCA_038090935.1 Hortiboletus campestris
GAAGCATTAAAGAAGAGGCTTGTTAGGCCAATAGGAGTCCTTCTTGTAGTGCTTTAGGGGTAAACACCAAGAGAACTAGACTAGAGTTCTCTGGTGGTGGCATCGAGCCTTAAGTACCTACTAGAGGTGTGTACATGTTGTGGTCATATCTAATGATCCGGGAACAAAAGGGGAAATGGGCATAGGGTGAAATGGAGATAAAACATGTAAGGCCAACACGCAGTGTGGCAGAATGGAAGAGAAGCATAACATGTGTGAAACATATGTATCAAGGGAATGGAATGGAAGCATGATCAAATGCTTCTGTGAAAAGGTGAAACATGAAGTGTGAAATCAGAGAAGAGAGGAAGTCTTGAGCGTGAAATGAAGTGAAGAGGTGAAACGACTAATATGCACGAGATGAGGGTGAGAGGTGAAGGGAAAGGATTGTCTGTTGTGTACGTGGAAAACATTAAGTCCAACGAACATAGGGGTACGGGAATATACTGATTGTAACACTACCCCCCTTCTAGGGATTGACTTCCAGGCAATTCAAGGGTGGAGACTTGCATTCGGTATAATTCACGTAAGGATTAAATAACTTCTCAAACTGGGCGAAGGTCATAGACAGCTTTCGTGGGGCACTCAGGTGAAGGATGTGGAATTCGCAGATGGCATCCTGAGCACCAGAAAGATTTCCAAGTGGTTCCCATGTACGATCTGTCTCTTCAAAGCCTTTCCAATGTACCAGATATTCGAGATGGCTTCCCTTCAATCAGGAATCAACCAAATAATCTACTTCGTGAAGTTCTTCTCGGTCTTTGGTGATCTCAACTGGACCAGGCCAGGTGACAGGTTGATCAGGCAACCATTCCTTGTAGGGTTTGACACGAGAGATGTTCACTACGTCATGGATTTTCATTTCCTGGGGAAGTCTAAGCTTTACCGCATTTGGGCCCATGAGTTCTAAGATAGGGAAGGGGCCTAGCCACTGTTCCATCAACTTCTTGGATTGGCGCGTCAAGTGCAGGTTATCTGTGGCTAACCAGACCTTATCTCCGACTTGATATTGCGGAGCTTCGGACCGGTGTTTATCCACTTGAGCTTTCATTCGCTCTTGGGATGCCTTTAGATTATCTTTAGTTTCCTTCAAAGTCTTGCTCAATTCGTCAGCAAACTCCGTAGCGGCTGGCGCTTTGGAGACATGTTGTTCCACACCCATACGGGGGACATACGAACGTGTAACTTCGAAAGGGGTTTTCTTGGAAGATGCTGAGATCTTCGAGTTATATGAAAATTGTGCAATTGGAAGCCAGTCCAACCAGTCTTCCTGCTTCTCAGCACAGAACAAACAGAGATACTGCTGGAGATCTCGGTTTATATGCTCTATTTGCCCATCTGTCTGCAGGTGATGAGCAGTGGATAATTTAGACTTAATTCCGAGGCATGTGCAGATATCTTGCATAACCTGGGAAGCAAACTGTGGTCCGTGATCCAATACAATCGAATGGGGAAGACCGTGGTTCTTCCAAACATGGTGAAGATATAATTTAGCGGTATCCAGCGCTGTGACTGTTTTGTTGCATGGGATAAATACAGTTTCTTTAGAGAACCAATCTACAATGATGAGGATGGAGTCAAAGCTGCCAGAGGAGGGAAGATCAGTAGTAAAATTGGTGGAGACGTCCTGCCAGGGACCTTCTGGAATAGGAAGTGGGACTAATGTGCCTGCCAGGGCGTGGTTACTTCCTTTCATGTGTGCACAGTGATCACATCGAGCGACATATTCTTTGACATAAATGGTCATGTTAGGCCACCAGTAGCTTCTCCTGAGAAGTTCTAAGGTCTTTTCATAACCAGGGTGACCAGCGACTGGGGAGTCATGACATGATTTCATAATAGATAAGCAGATGGTTTTGTCATCAGGGATGAATACTTTTCCTTCTTGATTATGTAAAACTTCATCAACACGGCATACTCTGTGCTTCTTGCATAGATCTTTGACTTCCCTCTCTTTGAGCACGTGTAGCTTCTTCATGATGGATTGTAGGATTTGTTCACCTTCATCGTGGATTGTGACCAGTAAGGTCCGTATCCACTCCAGTGGAATCATCATGATCCCTTCATTGTCATGTTCTATACTAACTGCATGGTCTTCTCTTCTTGAGAGTGCGTCGGCTTTTACATTAGTAGTGCTGGGCTTACATATAGACGAAAAGGTAATTGAATCAAGAGAGCCATTGCCACCAATGGGCTTGGCGTCGATTCAGATTCTGAGATTGCATGAAATACTTTAAATTGGCGTGGTCATTCCATATCTCAAATTGGTGACGAGAGCCTTCCAGATAGTGGCGCCAGATTTCCAATGCTTGAATAATGCTTAACATTTCTTTGTCGGCAATGGGGTAGTTTTGCTCTGTGGGTGTCATGTTGTGACTGGAAAAGGCAACTGGGTGCCACTTGTCTTCTTTTAGTATAGATAGTACAGCCCCTGTGGCATAGTCTGATGCGTCGGTTTCTAGGCGGAATTGACAATCAATGTCTGGAAATGCCAATATGGGTGCTGTGGTAAAACATTGCTTCAGCATGTCAAACACCACTTGTTGTGCTTCTTTCCACTTGAAAGGCTGTTCCTTCTTTAATAGATCATTCATAGGATGAGTGAGCTGTGCGTAGTCCTTGATGAACCTTCGGTAGAAATTGGCAACTCTGAGGAAACTGCGGACTCCTTTAACGTTCTTAGGTTCTGGCCATTCCAGGATGGCTTTTACTTTCGAATCGTCCATTCTAATACCGTCAACTCCAACCATCATTCTGAGGAATTCAACTTCTTTCTTTGAGAAGAAGCATTTCTCTGATTTGACAAAGAGATTGTTTTCTTCTAATCTCCGCAATACTTCGCGCATGACTCTGTTGTGTTCGTCTTGGTTGTCTGTTTTGGTGAATATCATAAGGTCATCAATGTAGACCACAATTACGTTTTCCATATTGACGAATATCTCGTTCATCATAGCTTGGAAAGTGCCTGGGAAATTGCATAGCCCAAAGTACATGACTAAGGGTTCGAATGCTCCTTTGTAGCAGATGAAAGCAGCCTTCCATTCATCACCTTCTTTGATATGGACATTGTTGTAGCCCCATCAGAGGTCCATCTTTGTAAATAGCTTAGCCCCTTTTAGCTTATTCACTAGTTGGGAGATTAAGGGCAGCAGGTAATTGTTCTTTACTGTGTGTTCATTTAGGTAACGGTAATCCTGTACCATGCGTCTCTTGCCATCTTTCTTAGGGACGAAGAATACCAGGGAGGTTTGTGGGGATTTGGAGGGACAAATATATCCTTTGCTCAGCTGATCATCTAGAAAAGCAGTGACTTCCTCCTGTTCTTGTGTGAATAAAGGAATGATGCAACCTTTCTTGGGTTGAAATGTGTCTTTCAGGTCGATGGCATGATCCCACAGTTTTCTTATTGGCATCTTTTCTGATTTAGCTTTACTGAACACTTTTAGATAATCATGATACTGTGAGGGGACAAGTTGCTCTGCTGTCATTTCCATTTTTGGCTTTTCCTCTAGGGCATGGATTGTGGCGTGAACCTGATATTGGATATCCTTTTCTTCCTTTTCAATCATATGAACAAAGACCAGCTTATCTTGGAGGGTGTGACAGTTCCTTGGGCAATGTGTCATATGTACTGAGCCCTTGACCCAATCTATTTCCGGGTTGTGGCACTTTAGCCAAGAGAATCTGAGGATCAGAGCATTCTTTCTGAGGTCCATTACTTTGGCTGTTACCTTTTCATGATGTCCTTGGTACTCGATCATAAGGTCCACTGAGTGCGTGATGTTCCCTGCAGAATTCTTTGTTCTGTCTATGTTGAAAACAGGAATAGCATGTCATAACTTATGTAGATAGGGGGAGTTTGAGCTTCTCTGCCCAAGATCTGTCGATAAAGATCATGTTTGTGCTGCTGTCAAGCAGGGCGTTGACTTTCGTAAGGGAGTGGCATGCACCCAGGGGCATGACTTGAACTGAGAGCATAATTTCCCATGTAGGGTTGATGTTATGTACAAAGGCTTCGGTTTCTGGGGTTTCGTTCTTTGGGAAAGGGGAATTAAGCACAGGTTTAACGTCCCTGCCATGCTCACTAGGAGGCACCCCTGATGTGTAGGTAAATGGGGAGTCACCAACTGAGTCATCATCATCTGACTCCTCAACCGGCAACGGGGATTACTTATTCGAGAAAGAGCCCTTGGAACACCCAGATAAGTCCCTTGGGCTTAGGCTTTTTCCGCCTTTTTTCAGATAGCCTCCTGATCCTTGAACCAGGTGGCGGCTTCTTGGAAACTCATGCCTTTAATGGACTTTGAAAAGTCCTGTTCTTTTCCTTTTGAGGCCTTGCGGACCTCACGATCATCATTGCTTGTGATGCTTTTACCATCATCCCAGGATGTGTGCACTTCTTGTGCATTGCGGCCACCTTTCTTGCAGCCCTTCTTGTGCTGTCCTCCAAGCCACTTGCATTCGGGACAGGCGACGATTGGTTTTGGGCAATTCTTGGTAAAGTGCCCTTCTTTGCCACAATTGTAGCAGCCCTTGTTTGTTGCCCTGATGTCCATGGCATTTGGGTCTCATTTGGATTGTGGAGCCAAAGCTTGCTTCTGAGTTCTGCCCCTTATGAAATCAAGGGACTCTTGTGCCATTCCAACCCTTCTGATCTCTTGGAGATAGAGGGTGGGATCTGCTTGGTGTTTGCCTTCTCTGAAGATTTGAGTGATGATTGCTCCACATGCATTCTTTTCTAGTAATTCGACCGCATGTGAAGGGTTGATGCTTGCTTGTCAGTAAAGTGCTTCCCATCGGACAATGAAGTCGTCCATAGGGCTGTTTCCTTGATAACATTTGTTTAATTGGATGCGTGCCCAGTCCTTTTGGTTGGTACTCCTGAAGAGCCCTTCCAGTTCATCGACTAACGTGGTCCAGGTATATGCTCTTCCTTGTGTGAGTCTTGTCTGTGCGAACCCTCTGGCCTTTGCTCCTTTGAGCCAGGAGAGGACGGCCACGACTGCTTTGTAAGAAGCGGGGACAATGGTGGCGGCATTGACTTCAAGCCAAGCTTTCATCTTGGCCCACCATTCCTCAAATTTGGCCTTAGACCTGTCGTACTCTCCAGGGTCTGCAAAGACTTCAACTTGTCATGATGCCCCTCCTGGTGCTGCAGCTGGAGTGCCGGCAGTGAGGGTATTAATTGTAGTCATTAACTGATTGTTGCTGGCCATGAGTTGTGAACTTGATTGGTAACTGCTTGTAAATCCGCCATCCTGTCATTGAATTCTTCTAGAATGGCAGTGATCTTATTTTCCCACGAGATCATAGTGTCTGCAAGAACTTGGTTGATTCGTTGAGACATAATTGCATAATGATGGGGGTAATTCTACTTTGTATGGTAGCATTCTGGTTGGCATAGAATATGTGGGGGCTATCCTCGAGTACCAGGGATCTCTGTCTCTGTCTCTAGAGATCTTTCAGAGTATTAATCTTCTTTTCTTTTTAACCGGCTTCTTAACTTCCGGTCTTACTTCCTCTTCGTCATGTTCTTTCCTTTTGCGGCTAGATTCTGTGATTGGTGACGGAGTGAGGGGGCTTAGTGGGGACAGGAGTGTGGCGGGTTCTCTGAATTGTAGTTCTTCTTCGGAGGGAAACAGTCAGCACAATTCTTCATGTGACAGCAGAGAGAGGGCGAGTAAGTTTGTGTCCCTTGGGGTGAACACGGGGTCGTTGAGATCTATGGATTGGTCGTCTGCCAGTGAGTGCTGGGATACTCTCTCAATGAATGAGGATTCGGGGTCTCCTGATCTTAGGGCAGTTGCTACTGCTACTGCTTGATCGATCTCCTCGTCTGAGGCGAATCAAAAGTCTGAGGGCCATAAATCGGCTTCTAATAATCTTAAGAAGAGAGTAGGAGTGTCTGGAGATTCCTGTCATTGTGGTGGTGTTGGGGTACTTTCCACGCTCTGTGAGCCTGCTGATTCCGCTGGTGAGGCTGTTTGCTCTCTTACGTGTTCTGGCTCAGCTACTTCTGCCGAGGCTGCATACAAGGGGTTAGTAGGACCAACTTGACCTGAGTTAGAGGGGAATGAGTGAAGGGAACGATGAAAGGTGATCGGCACTGGCTCTACCATAAGCTCCTAGTGCAAGTGATCCTTCATAGGGGATGCACTTGTAAGGTCGCATTAAGGTTGGCAAGGTAAGGGTAAAGTTGGGAGTCTGGTTCTAATGAAACAACCCTAGAGCATAGCTCCTTAGGTTGCCAACAGATACTTGGACTCAAGAGGAAGCATTAAAGAAGAGGCTTGTTAGGCCAATAGGAGTCCTTCTTGTAGTGCTTTAGGGGTAAACACCAAGAGAACTAGACTAGAGTTCTCTGGTGGTGGCATCGAGCCTTAAGTACCTACTAGAGGGTGTACATGTTGTGGTCATATCTAATGATCCAGGAACAAAAGAGGAAATGGGCATAGGGTGAAATGGAGATGAAACATGTAAGGCCAACATGCAGTGTGGCAGAATGGAAGAGAAGCATAACATGTGTGAAACATATGTATCAAGGGAATGGAATGGAAGCATGATCAAACACTTCTGTGAAAAGGTGAAACATGAAGTGTGAAATCAGAGAAGAGAGGAAGTCTCGAGTGTGAAACGAAGTGAAGAGGTGAAACGACTAATATGCACGAGATGAGGGTGAGAGGTGAAGGGAAAGGATTGTCTGTTGTGTACGTGGAAAACGTTAAGTCCAACAAACATAGGGGTACGGGAATATAACGATTGTAACAATAACAATAACTTTTGTCCTTCGCTCCATCCTCTCACTCAGATCCTCTGAGGATATTGTCTGATCCATTCACTATCCTCTTTCTCTGAAGACGTCTCTCTACATGTTTTACACTTGAGACATTCTTTGTTACCAACCATCAACCTATCAGTGCATATCTCCCACTGATTCATTATCCTTCTTGCCCCTGCGTAATTGGGTTATTCTGATAAGGTGTTTGTCAACTCCAGAGCGCTGTGTTTGATTACAGTACAGTGCTGCCACTCAGCAATACCTCCTGACAGCCATTACTATACCTTTTCCCTTCGTACTTCTTCCCTGACAGTTATTGAGATACAAGTGTGCCTTCATCATACAGTACATATACTTCCACTCTTCTCCCCAACACCTCAGTTGTTCTCGCCCATCTTAGGCAACAGCTGAGGTGAGTTAGTTACTCCACTAGTTATTCTGAGACTAATGTACCATAGCTCCGGTACAAATAGGTAAATACCAGTTGTTCTCGCCCGTCTTAGGCAACAGCTGAGCTCCAGTACGAATAGCACCGGACTTGCTCTGCTGAACTCTGGACCTTTGGACCTCTGGACTTTAACACCTTTGATCCTTAGAGATCCTTGTCTGACGGAGTTCCGTTCTCTTCCGCTCTTCTTTCCTGCCAGAACTCCTTTTCTCCTTTCATATGTCTTCCTTTTGTTCCATTCTGTTCCTTTCTGCAGTCTGCAGTTCACCTGTTCCGTTCTGTTCTCCTTATGGACGTATCCCCTTCTAGAATGGCATTCTGCTGTTCCGTTTTCCCTTTAGGATCCCTTATTCAGGGTCTGCTCCCAGTATATAAATGCCCAGTGTACTTGTAGTTTCCTCAGTTAGTTCTACGCAATTCAAGTGTAGTTTCTAGCCCAATCTGCTTTGTAGATTGCAATCTACTTCGCGAGACCTTTCTCCTTGTCTTTACGCCTACTCAGCGTAATAGACTTATTGATACTTGCTTTGAGGTCGCAGCCCTCTAGCAATGGGACTCTTTAATTCGTTGTTCATCAAGAAGCTCTTGCTGATTAACACTAGGTTCTATGCTTAGCGTAACAAAAGAACTAACTGCTTTTCCATCCCTACCATCCGGTAGAAGAACGAGACCATCCCCTCCACCATGTGTAGGATCAACCTTGAACACCTTCTCCAAAACCAGGGAAGAGATGAAGAAGAAGGAGAACAGACCTCTTGATCCTGATCTGCTCCTGCTCCATCAGAACTCTCACTGATTCATTGAGAACTGGATCTGTGTTCTCATCATCCGAGTTCAAGCAGGCGTATACCTGGCCCCTCTACTTCGCCATCCCCCTTCCAATCTCCACTAGCTCATGCTCCCGCTCTCCCTCCTTCCCGCCCACCTTCTGTCTCTCAGTTTCCTCCATCATCTTCTCCTGTTTGTGATCCTCTGCTGCCGCTGCCTTCTCCCCCTTCCGATCATCCATCTGACTCTTCAGACTCTTACCACTCCGACGACAACGACAATATGGCTGATGAGGAACATCATGCCAATAGGACTGAGCTCAAGGCCAGTCTGCCAGAAAACTTCTCTGGCTGGGATGAGGATGCCCAATGATGGGTCCTCACAATGGAGGCATACTTTCAAATGTAGCCACGATACAGCACCAACAAGGACAAGATTCTCACTCTTTGTAACAAGATGAGCAAGGGACGAGGTGCTATCTTTTCTGAGGGTTGGTTGAAGAAGATGCTGGACCCTGAGGTCTCAGCTGATGAGAAAACCATGGAGAAGTTCTCAGACGACTTCACAAGAATTTTCTTCCCCTCAGACCAAACCAGCAAGGCTCGCACAGCCTTGTCTGATATCTGCATGGAAGGACTGCCCTTTAAAGGGGACTTCCATGGATTCCACTCAGCTTTTGAACTCGAAGCTGGTAGGAGCGGGATATTGGATCAGCATGTATTGAAAGACTTGCTGAAGAAAGCGGTGACAAGTGATCTCGCTTTCAGGATGATGGCCATGGATGAAGAACCCCCCACCACCAAGAAGTGGCTTGACAAAGCTGCTCAGTTTTTGTTACAGAAATCCCCTGGATGTCCAAGGCTGAGGAACACGAGTTTGCCTCGTGGATTACTGCGTGGGAACCTGAGGACTCCAATTCCGATTTCCTCTGTTTCTTTGATCTTCCTTCTGATTCTTTTGATCCCTAGACAGAGTTCCGTTCTTCTTCTGCTCTTCTCTTCCAACCGGAACTCCTGATCCTTTGTGCAGTCCGCAGTATGTCTTCCTTTTGTTCCGTTCTGTTCCTTTCCGTTCCTCCCCTTGACCCAGTTTCCTTTACGGACGTATCCCCTTCTAGAACGGCATTCCGCTGTTCCATTTCCCCTTTAGGATTCCTTATTCAGGGTCCGCTCATACATATATAAACGCCCAGTGTACTTGTACTTTCCCCAGTTAGTTCTACGCAATACAAGTATAGTATCTAGCCCAATCCACTGGTAACTTGCAAGTTACTTGTCGAGACCCTTCTCATAGTCTCTACGCCTACCAAGCGTTGTAGACTCTTCAATTAGCTCTGTGGGTAACGAGGTCCACAAGCTCAAACCTTCCGACTTTCTCTGTCGTTCGTCACGTGACTCTCGCCGATAAAGCTAGGTTCTACGCTTAGCGTAACAAAAGAACTAACTGCTTTTCCGTCCCTACCAATTGGTAGTAGGACAAGACCATCCCCACCACCATGCGCAGGATCAACCTTGAACACCTCCTTCGTGGACAAGAAAGAGATGAAGAAGACTCCGAGCACCCCTCTCGAACCAGATCTACTCCTGCTCCACCCGAACTCTCACCTGTTCATAGAGAACCGACTCCACGTTCTTCTTATATGAGTTTGGGCAGGCGTATACCTGGCCCCTCAAATCCGCCTTCCCCCTCCTACACTCCACTAGCCCGTGCTCCGGCTCTTCCTCCTTCCCGCTCACCTTCTATCCAACACTTTCCATCAAATTCTCCCCTTCGTGATCCTGCACCTCCGCCTTCTCCCCCTTCCGAACCACCATCCGACTCAGATTACCATTCTGACAACGACGACGACATGGCCGACGAACATCGCGCCAATGGGACCGAGCTTAAGGCTGGTCTGCCAGACGACTTCTCTGGCCGGGACGAGGACGCTCAACGATGGGCACTCGCCATGGAGGCATACTTTCAGATGTCTCCACGATTCAGCACCGACAAAATGGAGATACTCACTCTTTGCAACAAGATGAGTAAGGGATGCGGTGCTATCTTTTCTGAGGGTTGGTTGAAGAAGATGCTGAACCCCGACATATCAGCAACAGAGAAGACCATGGAGAAGTTTTCGGACGACTTCACGCAGGTCTTCTTTCCCTCAGATCGAACTGGCAAGGCTCGCACAGCCTTGGGCGACATACGCATGGAAGGGCTGCCCTTCAAAGGGGACTTCCATGGATTCTGCTCTGCTTTTGAACTCGAAATGGGTCGGAGCAGGATAACGGATGAGTTTGTCCTGAAAGACATGCTCAAGAAGGCAGTATCTGTGGATCTCGCCTTCTGGATGGCCGCGGTCAATGAAGAACCAAAAACGGCCAAGAAGTGGCTCGATAAAGCCGCTCAATTTTACGACGTGGTCCAGCGCTTGAAGAAACTTCACTCTGGCACTACTACATACGTTCCTTTCGGAGGTAATCAGCACTCTTCCAATACCTCCTCATCTCGTCGGGACCCCTACGCTATGGATATCGACGCGATCCGACTTTCCCCTACTCAACGAGCCAAGCACATGCATAACAACAAGTGCTTCGTTTGTCACAAGGTTGGATGTCGCTCTTCCAAACATCCCCACTCCGGAGGTACTCAAGCCTTCTCTCCTCGACCTCCTGCTCCTTCAGCTCCGAGAATTCGGGCCGCCATGATGTCTGCTCCTCCCTCGTCACTTCAGGAGTATGCCAGGACACTCAATATCTCCGACGCAGAGGCGGTGAACTCCCTAAAGATCATTTATGGAGCAGCCAATGAAGATGGAACCCCAGTTGACGCCACTGAAAGTGTGGCTAGACTAGTAGTGGATGAAGAAGAACCCTGTAACAGCTGCCAACTTGCAACTATGCTTGATGCATTCATCTTTTTATTTTCTTCACTTCCTCAAGGATAGATTCCCTTATCAAGCACCTTGGACAGGTGCCACCCTTTCATCAAGTACCCAGGATAGGTGCTATCCCTTATCAGACACCTTGGACAGGTGCAATTTCCTTATCAACTG
>JBBPNN010001236.1:0-11066 GCA_038090935.1 Hortiboletus campestris
GCCGTACGGCCCATGCCTGCTACCGCGTTGGCTACTGGACCAGGATTGCGCCTACCAGGTACCTCTAGATCTACGTCTTCCTCCGATATGTCTGAATAATCATGAATGTTGAATTCTTCACCATCATCCGGTTCCCTATACCGAGCAGGTGGACGCCAGTTCCTGCGGGCTCTGGGACCTACTACTGGAGTGAGGTCAGGGATGGTGGGGTCGACGGATGGGCTCGATAGGCCTGGGAGACCAGATGGAGGGGTTGGGACTGGAGCCGCTGAAGGGCCTTGACCTCGATGGCGACGTTGTGACGGTTGCATGGGGAAGAAGAGACTGTTGAGTGCGAATACTGAATGACGCTGTCAGAGACAATTCAGCTGATCCAGTTCAACAGGGGGGAAGAAAAAAAGAAAAAAAAAATGAGCCTTTATAAACAGTGACTCAAGGGCGTGTGCACAATGACACACTAGACCTCCTGGCTGCTGGTAGGCTCAGGGTCTTGGCGGGTCCCGAGTCCCGAGTCCCGAGTCCCCGAGTCCTGAGTCCCAAATCCCAAGTCCCTAAGGGTCTGAGCGGCTTGCTGCGATGAACCTACATGGGCTTACATTAAGTGGATGAGCTTAAGTCTTGAGAAATAGCTTACATGACTACTAGACTGCTGACCGCTGGCATTGGTAGCCTTGCTGTTTCCTTGATGCCCGCACGATGATCGATTTTTGGTCCAATCACTGGATTTGTCAGCTGCGCAATGACCCAGTCGAATGAATTTGCGGAACTGTCAGTGGATCGGTCCATTGCTGCTCAGGAGTTGGGACATATTGCACGGACAAGTAAGAGACAGTGTCTGATTAGCATTCACACCAGCGGCTAGCCGACTTTAAACCGGCTTTGGTAGTTTAGTCGCGTGTAGTCGAACCACTAGTTTATTTCCAACTTGACTTGTTTTGGTTGCAGTTAGTCAGTGATGCAGTTACGGCTAAAACCGGTTAGAGCTGGGAACCGCGGCAATGCTACCACATCTGAGTGTGTGGGGTAACGGGGGTTGTTCACTCTTCGAAGGAAAGGGGACCTTTGGGCAAGTGGGATGTGGTCAGAAGGAGAAGGCGTAAGGGAAGATTCAGGAGACGGTGAAGGAGGTGATTGCGCCATGGGAGTTGGCTCTCTCCAGACGTTAGACATTTCGTGTTGTCCGAGTATGTATCTCAAGTCCTCGTTAAGAACGACTTCTAGAGATTCAAGACCGAATGCGATGGAAGGTGGGGGTACAAACGTTGAGGTTGGAGTCAAGGATGGAGGAACCGGAAGATATCTCCCTGGCTTCGGGAGCACTATGCGGTAACGATGCGTATATTGACGTGACATACGGTAATCACGCGAACTGGGGACTAAATGTATCGTATATCCCTATATGCTCAGGTCGACGTCACCTGGGAACCGCCCCTAGTGCACTATGGGGAACAGCAACGTTATTCTTATTTGTTAATCGCCGAACGAGCGATATAGACAACGATGGATATGGAGTCGTTTACTCCGATCTTCACGCGATCAATGGATTCCCCTTAACCCTAGGGTCCGGGCTGCCTTTTGGCGGTTACAAAGCACGTGAGATGACGAGCGAAGAGCTTGACGTTTAAGACGGGGAGTGAAGTGTGGAACAACAAAAGCAGCGTCGTTCACGACAGCCACGATTGAAGGCAATGAATAGAGGGGAATGGGTTGAGAGTACTCTTGGAATAATATCAAGCCTCTTACTGACGGTTCTCAAAATGAGAATTGCGCTAGCAGGTAATGACTATTCCAAGAGTGGGGAATTAGATACAGAGGGACAGACTACTTATATAGTGCTAGACAAAGAGACCATGAGGAAAGCATGAGGTATGACATAGTAAATAGAATGTGATAGAATTGTCTGGAAGGAATCTGTGAGTCTGTGAAGAGATGATAGATGTGAAATGTGAAGAAGTGAAAAGGTGAAATAGAGAAGAAATAAAAGCGTCTCTGACACACGGGGCCCAAACAGGTGAGCAAAGATCATATCATCAACTGCTCATCTCTCCAATCCAAGCCCGTGCGCTCTCCGCTCACAGTAGTCACCACCGGCGTCGTCGTCGTCGTCGTCACAGGTCAAGGCGGTGGCCCATGTGCGCATTCCCCTCCTTCAACGCCCACCCCTCGTCATGGGAACGAATACCCAGCCCTGCCGAGCTCGACACCGGGGTACGCGCCATTGTCTTCCCGCACGCGTTTCAAGGGCAGACGCAGGTCCTCTGCAACAGCTAGTCCACGACGCAGCGTACTTGGGCTTTTGTTCCAAATTTGTGACATCGCCTGCAGCAGCGCGCGCGCGTGTAGGGGGGTGCATGATCGTACAAAGCAGCGCACTGTACCCCACACGGTCAAACTCCCTTGGTGGTGGTGCATACCCTCGATCGTCTCGGATACGGATCTGTCAATTGCGCACTCAGGGAACGCCTGGGTACCCCCATCGTATCCATTCGCGACGGCGGTGGCAAGTGTGGGAACCCAACCCTTCGGTCCTGGTCGTCCCAATGCCCTCTGGTCAGCAGTGGGGCGGTACCTGTTCACCCAGATCCCGGTCCCACTGTCGTTTCCCATCACGCTCGCGAATATCCCTATATCTTTCTCTCAGGGTCGAATCGCTCCCTGTCTCTATCCACGCATGCCGGTCTCTTGTGTGTTCGCCACGACGCAGGTGGTGCCGGTACCATTACCTCCTTGTCACCGTCACATGTCCGAGTGTGGAATCCGAAAGAGTGCGTTCAACTAGCTCTCCCCCGATTTGAGGGTATATTGATATTTCACAGTTGTACCCAGCAGATCGGTCACATAGAATGCCTATCATTACACCCGCTTATCGTGCGATATATGAACGATAAAGCCTCAATGCAAATGATTCGGATGGTAGTTCTCCAGCTTCGTAATCGAGTAAGAGCGCACATCCCAGGTTCGATAAACGTCCGTCTAGGTTGTAGGGGGACGCTCAGCCCGGGAGGCAGCACAGGGGGCGACGGGGAAAGGAGAAAGGAAACAGCAAGGGTGAACGAGACGCGACCCGACAATGAAGCTAACGGGTGCGCGTCCCACCATGCCATGGTCATCTCTTGGGTCGCGCGTATCAGATATAAGCGAAAGGGGCATCGGCAATGGCGTGAATGCCAGGGTCTTGACCGAACCAGACGTCTTTTTCGTCAAACATGCGATGGTCGACGCTCGTTGTGCGCAGCTGGATGTGAAGATCGTAGAGACAACGTGTCGGGCAAGTGGATCTTGGAGGAAACGCACTGGTGTGTGGGATCAGTTGCGGGTGAGTGGACGGAAAGGAGCGAACGCTATTCACAACATGACAGGGGTCTACGGAGAGCCGACTCTCTTCGGATGGCATTTCTGTAAGGGCCTTTACAACGAAATTGACGTCGGTGAGAGGGCTGGCGCCTCCGAATCCCAGGTATCATGGATCAAGAAAAGACTTCCGTCGAGAAAGGGTCGGCCCTTGGATCCTCTGCCTTGCCCTTAGCCACGCCTGAGGAGGGGATCTTACCCATCACTTGTCTACTCTACCTCTTCGCCTGTGAGTATGGTTTCACCGCGCAGGCGCTGTCGGGTTGTCACTACCTCTGTTCAAGTCGCTGATCGTTTTTGTCGACGTAGATCTGGATAGAACCAATTTTGGGAATGCTCGTCTACAAGGACTTCCTCAAGAAACCCTCAACGGTGATCCTACAGGTGTTCCCTTCGACTGGGTTAACTCGGCATTCATATGTGGGGGCATTATTTATATGTGGTGTTCTGTACGACTTGATATGAATGCTGATTTGCGATGTGCACCCTCGTTCCTTCCAAAACCACCCCGACAGATCCTTTGCCAAGTCCCTGCAACGGTGTGTTCCAGGTTCTTCCCCTCGTCGTATTGGATGGCAGCAGCCGCTATCGGATGGGATATTTGTTCCACTCTATCGGTGAATATCGGACTTCTCTCCGATTCTTTGTGATCAACTCAACCTCGCACCTATTTCTGGTATTGTCGGGTTTATAGGATTCCTTCACAAGTATCTATTCGGTCACTTCACGAGTATGCGAGCACGCAGAACGTGCATTGGGTCCATGTAGTCGCATTGTACCGAGGCTCAAACAGATGAGCAAAGATCATATCATCCACTGCTCATCTCTCCAATCCAAGCCCGTGGGGCGCTCGCAACCTGCATCTGTGAAAGAGGATGTAGATATTATTGGCGAGAATTCACCGATTTGGAAGAAAATGTACGTCTTCGAGTTGCTCTACTCGTCGCTCATCATTAACCCATCCTCCTTGCTAGGGTACATCACTTCAAGACGTCCATTCAACCCATCCCCGTTCGATGTTGATGGAGCGAAGGACGGGTGGGTTCATCCCAGGGAGTACTAGTACATCGAGCGCAGTGCCGTGATGCATCGGTGGGTAAACGCTGATGGCAGCGATTTAATACTCTATCCTCATGTACGATGTCGAAACTCACCGGCAAGCCAGTCGATGATAAACTTGTTGGCCCTCGCATCGTCGTTTACCATATTCGCGGACTCGAGAAGGCATTCCGCAGCACCCTGTATGCGGCCTTGGGCATACAGGGATTCGCATTGATGGATCTGCTGGAGTGCGTGGTTGATGCAATGAGCGTTGGCAAGTTGCACGCGGAGTTCTTGGTTGGTCTGTTCGAGATGTGTGATTCTGCCGCCTAGGAGCCATAGAGGTCAATGAAACATAGGTCTCGATGGGGTGGATATGGACGCACTTGAGCTTGCTTCGCGTGTATGAAAATCGGCACAAAGAGAGTTGATTGTATTATTGAAGCGAGTCTTTTCCTGATTGGCTGCACTTTGGGGTTCGGCGAGCTTGTCGCGGAGTTCTTGGACGGTTTTCTCGAGACGCGCGATTGTGCCATCTAGTAGACGTGAATCAAGCTAATATGCGTCGGGGTAGCGGGCGACATACTCGAGCTCTCCTCTTGCACACGTAACGACAGGATGAGGTTATCCTTCTCCTGTATTTGTTGAGACTTGTTGCGTAGTTCCTGGATGGTCTCCTCGAGATTCGCTGGTCTTTCGTCTGATGGACATGGGTATCAGAAACCGGGGTTAGGGTGGAAATGGACGTACTTGGACCGTAATCAACCTTTGGGTGCTGGATTTCCTGCGTGCGTGGAGTCTGCAACGGCGAAGAGATCGGTTTGCGATTGCCAGTTTTTGTTAACGCAGGCACACCCACATAGTGAGAGGGAAGGGTGCCACAGAGTGCCCGAAGGGTGATTCCCTTGCCTCCGCCGGTTACAAGATCGTAGTTTGATGACATAGCCATGGACGTGACGTAGTGAGTGCACTGGACGACAGCCCCGATTTGCTCTTGGCTGGTTGTGTCCCAAAATGACACCGAAGAATGAGCGGAGGCTGCGATGAATGTGCCGTTGCTTGCCAGGGCAATGCATGTGGGATTGTTGCCGCTGTGAATCTGCCATTTCGAGAGCGTGGTCTTGGCGGACACGTCGACACGGTGGATGTAGCCGTCGCGTGATAAGGCGAAGAGTTGCTTGCTATCGCTGGCCCAGGCGAGGGACTGGTTCAACACCGAGATGACTTTGACTGGGAACTCGACGAGGAGGCTGCAATATTCCGGACTGTCGTAGACCCGAACAGAGTCAACCCACAATGTGGCAGTGGCGATGAGGCGTCCGTCGGGTGAAAACTTGGCTGCCACCACCAAGTCGTCGTGTTCCAAGGGGCCCAGCAGTCGCTTGCCAGTCGACAGCGACCAGACGCAAGCCGTGTGGTCAGCCGATCCAGTCGCCATTTTCGTCACGTCTGGTGAGACGTCGACTGCAAGCACCCAATTGGAGTGCGCTCTGAACTCGGTCACTTTTGAGTGACTCTCCGCATTCCACACCGTCACCCGGAGGCTTTTTGTCCCACTGACGAGCCACTTTCCATCTCGTGACACTGCAATGTTGCGAACATCATTCCCCACATCCATTGGCGTCCCCACCTCCTTGCCATCCTCAATGCGCCAACGTCGAATCTTCCCATCTTCGCCGCCACTCACGAAGTGCCTCCCATCGGCGAAGAACGCGACTGAAGATATCTTATCTCGAGCATGGATGACGATCGGATTTGCTTCCTTTTGGTGAACGATACCGGAAGAGGGATCGTTTTCGCTCGACTCTTGTCTTCTCGTCAGCATCGCCCTTTCAGTTGTCCTGCCAGTGCTCACCATTCTTTCGCCTGGAATGTATGTTGGAAGACATACCAAGCTGTGTCTCAGATCGATGGAATGAGGGATGGTGGTCGTTTGTCCCCGGTACGCCCTTGTCGCCTGGCATACACGTGTCTCCTTATCGAATCAATTCACACACCCACAATCATTTAGTGTCATGGACGCTTGCTCCGGCACGCTTTACCCACCCTTGGAGATTATTCAAAAACGAAAAACAGCAATCAAACACAATAACCATCCACTAGCATTTGTCCGAAGGATCAACGTTGCAACGTCCGACGCTCAAATCCACCCCTCCTCAAACATCACCCCCACTTCAACCAGTGAGCGAATGCAGAGGCGGAACATATCTCCGATCGTCCCTCCGATCCCCCACCACTCCCCTTTCATACGCTCCTCCCGCACGCGACACGCGATCCTGGACAACCCATCAGCAAACCCAACAACGGCGGACTCCGTACACGTTCGTCCCTATCATACCCTCATTGCATACTCCCCACATATACTCGCATTCTCTCTCCCCCCCCCCCCGCCGTTCCCTCATCCTCTCGTTCTCTTTCTCTCTTGCAATGCTCCCGTTCATCTCGCTCACAAAACGCACCGCTCGCACCACTACTCAGCGGAGGTTCTGATACAGGCGCTGTAAGCCTCCCCCTCGACCTCGCAGGGACCATCCCGCTCACAGTAGTCACCACCGGTGACGTCGTCGTCGTCACATGCCCAGGCGGTGGCTCAGGTGCGTATCCCCCTCTTCCGATACCCACCCTCGTCGCGGGGGCGAATACCCACCCCCGCCGTGCCTGACACCGGGGTATGCGCCATTGTCTTCCCCACGCGTTTCAATGGCGGACGCAGGTCCTCTGTAACACCCGGTCCACGACGTGGTGGACTCCCTTAGTGGTGGTTCATTCCCTCGATCGTCGCTACCCGTTCGCGGAGGATACCGATCTGTCAATCGCGCACTCAGGGAACGCCTGGGTTCTACCGCCATATCCATTCGCAACGGCAGTGGCGAGAGTGGGAACCCAACCCGTTGGTCGCGGTTGTCCCGACGCCCTCTGGTCAGCGGTGGTGGCGGTACTTGTTCACCCAGATCCCGGTCACGATGTCGATGCCCATCACGCTCGCGTATCTTTGTCGTGGTCAAATCGCTCGCTGTGTCTATCTGCGAATGCGCGTGGTCGCCACGACGCAGGTGATGCCAGTATCGTTCACTCCTTGCCATCGTCGCCAGGCCCGTATTAATTCCGCCGCCGTTGCTCCTGTTCTCGATCTGGCATACATTCTCCCCGTCGGGGTCGTACATGCCACCGTGGAACAATGGCGGTGAACATCTCAGATACAGACTCTCCTCACGGTCGCGATCGCACATGGGTGTGACATCCGGGTCAGGTCATGCATACATGGTTTGTCGTGAGGATAGAAAGAGAGCCATTGGATCGATCGTGTGGAAGGTGTTTTGCCTGGTTTTGTTTGCTATTACCAGCGCTGTGTGTCCTGGAAACCTGTTGTCGCCTCCAGGATCCAACATCGTTTCGAGCCCAAGATCTTCATGCTGTATATCCAACTCAAGCACACGCACTTGCCATCTGCACTGGAGTAGCTTTATCCGGGTGGCGCTACGAACACTGCCTTATTCCACCCAGCTATATCACGAGCATGTACTCGTTTGTGTCGAACGTCCATCTTGTCCACTCTGAAGAAGCAACTTGCGATGGATGGTGCTCGGAGAGCTCTGTCTGGCTGAGTGTGAGCATCTGATAACTTTTTGCAGCACGGTGTCCGAGTCGGCAAACCCGTCCTGCAGCAACTCCAAGATCGGCAGAGGGTTAAACCAAAGGTTGTCCCTCATCTTAAAATCCAAGGGCCCATCAAGTAAGGATTCTCTTCGAGTATTCGGGTTATCGCGCCCTCGTTTTCGTGCAGTGTCAGGAGGCGAAGTTCGGGTTTTCCATTGTAACAACAATCAAACATTGACCTTGATTCCAGGGTATTGGAAAGCCTTGGGGGCCAGCCTCAACTTTAAGTGATACACGATATGGGATTGCTTTTCAGTAATTCATATTGACATTGTCAATCTCTGGAATTTCAACGATCTGGCTGGCGTATGTAATGGCTCGACGACCGCTGCAAAAGATTACTGAGGCACGTCTATAGCACCTACTCGACAATAAATTCAGGGAGCTCGTTATCAAAATGGTGCAAGAAGTGGACATGCGTTTCGTCCCAAACCCCGATAGCATCCTGTGAGTTAATAAGCAACGCCTCCACACTGATGGGCATTCCTCGTCAGTGACCTACGTGGCAGTTCACGAGTAGACGCCACTTCTGGCCTCCTGGCAGCCGTATCGAACACTGCGGCTCCGATAGTTCACCCAGTCACTGCGGGCGTCGCTGCTGCGTGGCGCAATGGTGTCTACCAGAACGTGTACGTCGACACGTCCCCCACGAATGTGCTACATGACCCTAGGCATATCAGGAAAAACGTGGAGCAGATATTTATGGCGTTCATCGTCTATCTGACTCACATCATGGAGTTGCTTTTCATCCTGACCTCCCGCGATCACAACAAGCTCATCCGGCACACTATCAAGCTTGCTTCTAGCACTTACTACACCTCCGACACGAAGAAACAAGCTCATGCCGCCATCCAGACATACCGCAACGTCGACGGACGGGATGCAGCGTTGGAGATGATCAAATCTCTGAACAACCCTGAGGATCGGTCGGTCTTGGTACTAGTCCACACGGTTCTGTGGCTGCGTTGCGCAAACAAGAACCGTCTTCGGACCGGCTACAGCAAGCCGAGCGTGTACCTCCGATTCTTGGCCCAGATGTCTGTGTTGTTCCATGTAAGTATAGCAGTGCCGGCAGCTCTACTGGTTCGTTCTCCTGGGTTATGGGCTTTTGACCAGTGGCCCAACTCGCTATCCATGTGTTGGGCCAGTTGGCACTCATTTAATACGGATGGCAGGCACTGGCAATGTGATCGTCTTGAGTACGGATGATCGACGTGGGTACCTCGCATGCCCACGCACAGCTTGCGTTCTGGCCTTTTCCTGGTGTGCCTTGGTTGGGTGTGATATCGCTCGGGCCGCTCGGCGGGGAGTTGTCGGTGCGTGGCCCCTGTGTGTCTGTTGGATATCCCGCGCACGACATCGATCAGCATCGCGATGTCGTATGTTTCGAGAGAGGAACGCAGTGCCGAATTGGTCAGAACCAAAGATGGGGGTGTGCTAGGCGGTCGTCGCGACGAACTTCCTAGAGACTATTGTTCTGCACGTGAGACTCGACGAGGGCCTTTGCGATGATTTGGTGGTCAAGGCAGATGTCTGGAGGTGGGTTAGGAGACGGGATGGGAAAGGCGAGGGGGTGATTCATCCGGCGCCGAGTATTCTCAAGGACGGGCTTCTCGGCGACAAATCACGACGTGGAGGATGTGTGCGAGTCTGACCAGCTTGTCGATCCACTCGACGTCTTCGTAGGCGGACACACTTGCAACAACGGATGAGGGTGACGATTGATAAGGGAAGTGGAGGGCAGGGACAAACAAGCACCGCTGATCAAGGGTCTGAGCGTCGCTCACGCGTCCGCATGAGCAAAGTCATGCTGGCATCGGAGTCCCAGTGCCCTGGTGCGCCGCATGTGATCTTTTTCGACTTTAGATGGGCCACTTCAGGTTGGTTATGTCCTCATCGTTGCCCTCGTAAGGCCGCGTGCCTGGATTCTCGCCCTTCTCCGAAAGGACTTGTCACTATCGCTCCACGGGACTCAAACAGGTGAGCAAAGATCATCTCATCGACCACTCGTGTCTCCAAACCAAGCCCGTACGCTCGCAACTCATCTGTGAAAGAGGGTGTAGATGTTATCGGCGAGAATTCGATATGGGAGAAAAAGTTTGTCTTTGAGTTGCTCTACTCGTCGCGGCACATCATTTACTCATCCTTCTCCTTGCGAAGGTACATTGCTCCAAGACGTCCCTTCAACCCGTCCCCGTTCGATGGAGTGAACGACGGGTGGATTCGTCCCAGGGAGGACATCGAGCGCACCGTCGTGATCTTGCTTCGGCGATTCGAGCACGGAAAGGCTGGATTACAGCGATGTGCTGCGAAACTCATGATCACTGGGTGATCTAGGACAGAAACAAAAAGAGGTGGTGTTCACAGGCATGACGGCGGCGTCGAAATCAATAAATATGGCTTTGAGCGGTGCCCATTGTGGGTCTGTCGGAGCTATGCCGGTCCCTGGCATTGGGGGTTGTGATTCAAGTCGTCGCTACTGGAGCGCAGTATGTCTCGACACGACCTGGTTGCACGCATGAACGCGCCGCAGTCGACTTGTCCCGCTAGCCATAGGTGGACTGCCCAGCACACGGGGTACAACGAAAGGATGTTACACGAAGCAACGCGAAACAACTACAAGATATCTAGCGTCCGTATCTTCTGTGCGAGATAGCGCGGTGAAATGCCTTTGACGAGTTGTACGACGATGGGATGATCAGAGGCAACACGTTTGTATTCATCGTAGGATAAAGGAACAAGCAGCAGCGCCCCAAAAGGCTGTCTCAGACGCACGAGAAGCCGTAACGCCCTGGAAAGCTTGCCGAGCTGTGGGGGATGGTGTGAAGATGAGGCGGGAAATGATGATGAAGGAGAGCGCGCATTGGTGAACGGTGCATCCGAATCGCCGTCCCCGCTATCGCTGTCGACTGCGGAGAACAGTTCGGTGTCATCGTCATCCTCAAATGGAAGGGCTGGATCAACCAGGCACCGGAGCCACGGATGAACGAGCACCAAATTGTTCATACTAGACAAGT
>JBBPNN010001237.1:0-11060 GCA_038090935.1 Hortiboletus campestris
CCCCTCACTCTCCCCTGCCCTTGCCCCCATCCTCTGCCTCTCTTCCTCACCCTTGCCCCCACCCTTTGCCTCTCTCCCCCACCCTCACCCTCACCCTCACCCACCCTCCCTGCACTGAGCATGCAGAATGAGGCAGCACAACACACACAATTATGTGCATCATGCTGTCTCATCTCACTCACCCATCCTCTCCTTCTCCCTTCCCAGATTGGCCTGGCTTTGTGATCCTGCACCCTAATCCTACTCTTGCCCAATACCCTGATGCCCCTGAAAACTCCACTCCCCCTTTCACAGCTATCATCCAAGAGCTCAATAATGAAATAGTCCTAACACTGGCTCTTGAGGCAGAGAATCCACAATTTAACTTCCCTATCTTCAAAAATGTTTAAAAGTAGAGCCTTCTACACCTCTGATACCCTATGTCCATCTTTCTCCCATGTCTCTTATCTCAACTCAGTTCTCACTCCAGTCCAATGCTGGGTCTTTTATATCTCCTTGCTCAAGATCTTCCCTGCCATTTTGACTTTAGAAGGATCCACCCTCCTCACTGATGAACATGCTTGCCTCATATGCCTCTACCACTCCATTCACTCCCTCCATCTTTTTCTCTCCTGCATATACTAACAGTATTCAACCATAAGTGATACAATTCCACCAGTCCCAAGTTCCAAACTTGGAACCACCATTCCAGAACCACTTTCAGAATTTTCCCATGCACTTCCAAACTTAGAAGCACTGGAATCACTTTCAGAATATCCTTCCTGACTCAGAAACACTGGAAGTATCAGAAGTACAGATCCTTTCATATATTTGCTTAAACCTTTGACTTGTTACAGCATTTATTAATATGCTTTATAACCTTTATTCAGGTTCATTACCACAACATTTTGGGTAACATAAGACAAGTATACCTCCACCCATAGTATATATACTTTCACCCTGCTTACTAGCACCTCAGTCGTTTTCACCCATCTAGGCAGTGACTGAGGTGAGTTTATGTTCACTTAGTTTTATTCCTAGCTAATGTACTATAGCATTGAGCAACTCCTGCCCTCTTCCTAGATTCTGTCATATACAAAATGAAGCTTAGTTCCCTCCTTTTAGAAGCAATTGGTCAAGGAGTCAGCGTCTTCTTTCAATAAAAAATCCATTAGAATACTAACATGTGCTCACCAGACAACAGATCTTATCTCCATGGATAAGGGACCTTAAGCTAGGGACAGTGTAAGTCTTTACCTAGATAATCAATATCAACAGATACTAAAATCATAGAAAATGGTCCAGTATCAATGCATGTGTTATTTATCAATCTTCAACAAGGTTGAGGGGAATGTCTTTCACAGTTAGCTTACCAGTAGTCTGGATTTAGATAGTGTGTGTGAAGAATTGAAATCACACTAGAATGTTGATGTAGGTAGCAACTAGGGTTACTTCCCTAAGATGTACTTTCAGATAACTTCCAATAGGCTCCCAATAGCTAGGAGGCAATTGGGTAAGTGGGTAATTCACACAAGTCACTTAGTCACACAGAATTAGCTTGTGAGAAACTAAATTCTATTATGCACTAAGAAATTGGCAACCAGCTGTAAAAAATGCTCTAATCTGCCTATTATCTTCTAGAGTGGGCAGTGAGCTGGAGTCAGTTCAGAAAGAACCCCTTTTCTGATGCTAAAGAACTACTAGGTTGCCTGCTAGTTGGGGATCTATTCCCTTTAGTTGCCCACTCTAAAGGTTTCTCCCTAAAAGTGTCCTAACTGATTCTATTCATAAGAATTTCAGGCTACTCCTAACTAAAGGTCTAATTAGCACAATTTATAGCATGGGAATATCTCCACAAAGTTGCTCCAGACCACTTGTGGAGGGAATGCTCCTGAAAGGACTTCTCTGTGAGTTCTCTTTAATCAGAATCTCCTCCTTTGGGGCTGAATTGCACTCCCTTTATAGTAATCTATAGGAGGCTATGTAAGGTGCTGACAAAAGCCAAGACATTCCTTACCAATCATGAAGGATGCTGACAATGTCAAAAGATTCCTGACTAATGCTGTGTCTCATGATGACTCAGCATGGTCATATGATCAATTCATCTCTCTGACACTTAGCTACTTAGTATTTGAAATGATATTAAAGAAATGATTCAGTATGTAGTTATAGGTAGTATTGTAATAAAAGTGGATTGGGAGAAAACATTTCTTTTCTCCTCTGCCTGTGGGAGGAAAAATAAGGAAAAATAGGAATAGGTACTAGGTACTAGGGTCTGTGTATCCCTTAATTTTCTAAGCATTTGGACCATGGGAATAGGGTGAAATCTCAAAGTTTGGGTCAAATGTCTTGCAATAGATGTAATAAGTTATGATTGTTATGCTAAGCATAGAACCTAGCTTTATTGGTGAGAGTCTTCGTGATGAACAACAAGTAAAGTAATCCTAAGGCTAGAGGGCTGTGACCTCTGAGCTATGTCAATAAGTCTACTGACTCTTGGTAGGCATAGAGACTAAGAGAAGGGGTCTCACAAAGTAGATCTCAATCTACGAAGCAGATTGGGCTAGAAACTACACTTGAATTGTGTAGAACTAACTGGGGAAACTACAAGTACAATGGGCGCTTATATACTATGAGTGGACCCTGAATAAGGAATTCTAAAGGGGAAACAGAACAGCAGAATGCCGTTCTAGAAGGGGATACGTCCATAAGGAGACCACAATGGAACAGGTGAACTATGGAACACAGAAAGGAAGACATACAAAAAGAGAAGAGGAGTTCCGGTAGGAAAGAAGAGTGGAACAGAACAGAACTCCATCAGACAAGGATTACTAAGGATCAAAGGAATCAGAAGGAAGATCAAAGAAGGAAGCAAAATCAGAAGTGGAGTCCTCGGGTTTCCACGCAGTTACCCATGAGTTAAACTCAAACTCCTCGGCCTCAGTCATCCAGGGGATTTCTGTAACAATGATCTTGTATCCAATCATTTTGGTGCAAATCATCAGGGAGGCCCACTTTGTTCATTCCATCAGTGATCTCCCTGGCCTCCTCATCTGCCCTATTCTATAGACCCTCCTCCATCAAACTTTTCTCTCTTCCTCTCCTTCCACCAGAAAGAGTCCAACTAAACCCTTTGGTCCTCTGCACCATTCCCATCATCTTCCTTTTCAATCTCTAATGAATGAGATGCTTCTCCCCTACCTGTTCCACCCCCAACCATGCTCTCAAGGAGTCATGATTCATCTGCAGAGTAGATGGTCAGTTCTATATTAATTGTTTCCATTACCTCTGCACTCACTGTCAACAATATGTACCTGGACATGGCCAATGGACATGCCCTGGTCACTGATGTCTCCACTGTGGAAAGCAGGGTTATAAGGGAAAGGATTACCTGGAATTCAGTGATGGTAAGTGATAATGATATGAGATCATATCATATCAGATGAAAGGGGTAATTTTACAATTTTCCCTCTTTCTCTTCAGTTGCACCTTCTACATCTCTCTGCTCAGCTGTCAGCCTTCACATCTGAGACTCATTTCCTTTATGCAGATGACATCCTCCTTCATAGTTAGCTTTCTCATGCTTTTATTGTTTTCCCTCTATCCAGAACTGCAGTCCACTTTAGTCCCCCCCTTTGCCTGGAACCCAATGCCCCATTTCTTTTCATCAGCAAACCAGCATTTTGCCATAGTTATGGCCCCTCCAATTTGTTCTTTTCTTTTGATTATGCCCATTTCCCTATTCTCTGACTATAACTACCTCACCACTATAACAATAGTTTCTAATGAGATTGCTAGATCTCATTGGTGCAGAGACAACAGTGAAAGGATGAACCAGTGAAGAAGAATACTCACTTGGATATTTCACACTTGCAAGTCTGTCTTGTTAGAAGCTACATATCACTCAAGGGGATGAGAGAAAGCTCAGTATTCTAAGAGCTGAATTGCTCTGGTTTATATACAGGAGAAGTCCTGTTTGTACATATTGTGACTCTTATCTATAATGAGTTAGAAGAACAATATAAATGTATCATGTGAATGAATGGTGCAATAATGGCATGATATGGCATAAGAATTGTGAAAGATCATGTCATAATGGTGTGCTATTACATCATCTGGATAAGAATAGAAATGATGTCATGAGTTTAGAATGAATTAGTAATCATGAAGAGCAACCCAGACTAAGATAAGTCAATAATAGAATCAAAGATTCTCAACAATTTCCCTAGCTAGTTCTATACAATCTACATAGTATCTAGTCCTCCAGCCCTTGGTGTGCATACACAAGTGTCCAAGTGCTCGCTTTCTCACTCCATGTGTCTTTGCTCTACACTTGAATGAATGTTACAACTATATTCTATGCTCCCAGTGTAATTCTATTCCTTGATCTACATCTGCATGGGCAACTCATTAATTGAACTATTAATGAATTATAGAGCATATATTCCATTGAATGCAACCAAAAGATTTGGCAAAACAGTTATGGCAGTTATGGCATACTACTAGTACAGATATGCTAGATTTCCCAAAATAGATTATGGTATTTAATGATGTTTTAACCATCCACGAATAGTCTCTGGAATGGTTTTCTTCACTTTTACCTGCTTGATGTTTGTGGAGGGGGAAGAAGAGGAGAGATGGTATAGGGAGGTGGAGAGAGAGGTGGTATGGGATGGGGAGGTGGAGGAAGTGGGAAGGGAAGGGAAGGTGGAGGGAAAGGTGGTATCAGATGAGGAGGTGGGGAGGAAGGTGGGATGGAATGGGGAGGTGGAGGTGGAGGTGAAGGAAGGAGAGGTGGAATGGGATGAAAATAGAGGAAATGGGGGAATGGAGGTTGTTGAGTGAGGGTGGTCTATAAGATATGAATAAATGGTAAATGAAAATGATATAAACCTACCTAAATGATGCTTTAAAACAACCTGGATGATTTCTTCACATAATAAATCAAGATTCCCACCACACATCTTGATGGCCTGCTTTACAGCTGATGCAATAGCTATAGGCTGTGAAGAATTGAAGAATTGCTCAAAAGAAGAATAGAGATGGTCTTCTTTGTGATTCTTGTCCCAAGGATAGAATGATTGGACTAAGATCAGCAGAAGGGCTGAAATGAATACTAGTAAAAATAGACCATGAAGAGAAAAGTAATATATACAGACAGGCAGAAAGCCAGCAAGCTTGCTGGATATCAGAACCTTGGCACTATGGTAATTTGAACTAACTGAAAGAGGGAGGGTAAAGATACTAACCAATGACATGAAGGGCTTCTGGATATGATCTGCTTTGAAAGTTGTGAACTGGAAATTGGTCAGATATCAAAAGTGGAGGATAAAAGAAATGTGGTTGAAAATACAGTACTTACATCCTATGTTAGGGGTGAAATAACAATATTATAAGGGTCTGAAGATATGGAAGAAGATAAACACACCAGCTGAACCAATTAAGAATATAGAACAATTGAATAAGTTTATAACAAATCACCAACAACATAGATAGAGAAACAGACCTGCTGTGAGCATATAAAGAATAGGATGTCAGGATATATGCAATTACACCAATGCCAAAAACAGAGCAACTCACATCCTATTAGCACAAGGAATGAAATAGCAGTGAGCATGGATGTAAGGACATCAACACCTCAGACACATCAACTTACTTGCTATCAGTACAGGGGATGAAATAGCAGTCAGCATGAATGCAAAGATGCCAACACCAGACACAGCAACCTACATCCTATCAAGACAAGGAATAAAATACCATGAGCATGAATGCAAGGATATCAACACCACAGACACAGCAACTTACATACTGTCAGGACAAGGAATGAAATACCAGTGAGAATGGATGCAAGGACATCAACACCACAGACACAGAAACTTACAAGCTGTCAGAACAAGGAATAAAATAGCAGTGAACAATGAGCATGCATGCAAGGACATCAACATCACAGACACAGAAACTTACTTCCTGTTAAGACAATGAATGCAATAGCAGTCAGCATGCATACAAGGACATCAACACCACAGATACAGCAACTTACAAGCTGTCAGTGTAAGGAATAAAATAGCAGTGAGCATGGATGTAAAGACACCAACACCACAGACACAGCAACTTACATACTGTCAGGACAAGGAATGAAATAGCAGTGAGCATGGATGCAAGGACATCAACACTAGACACAGCAACTTACTTCCTGCCAGCACAAGGAATGCAATAGCAGTGAGCATGAATACAAGGACACCAATACCACAGACACAACAACTTACATCCTGTCCAGACAAGGAATGAAATAGCAGTCAGCATGGATGCAAGGATATCAACACCACAGGTACAGCAACTTACAAGCTGTTCAGACAAGGAATGAAATAGCAGTCAGCATGGATATAAGGACACCAACACCACAGACACAGTAACTTACAAGCTGTCAGGAGTCAGGACATGAAATGAAATGGCAGTGAGCATGGATGCAAGGACACCAACACCACAGACACAGAAACTTACTGGCTATCAGCACAAGGAATGAAATAGCAGTGAGCATGGATGCAAGGACATAAACATCACAGACATAGCAACTTACATCCTGTCAGGACAATGAATGGAATAGCAGTGAGCATGTATGCAATGACATCAACACTACAGACACAGCAACTTACTTGCTGTCAGGACAATGAATGAAATGACAGTGAGCATGAATGCAAGGATATGGCAACACCACAGACACAACTTACAAGCTGTCAGCACAAGGAATGAAATAGCAGTAAGCATGGATGCAAGAACACCAACACTACAGACACAGCAACTTACAAGCTATCAGCACAAGGAATGAAATATGTAGCAGTGAGTGAGCATGGATGTAAAGACACCAACACCATAGACACAGCAACTTACAAGCTGTCAGAACAAGGAATGAATTAGCAGTGAGCATGGATGCAAGGACACCAACACCACAGATGCAGCAACTTACAAGCTGTCAGCACATGGAATGAAATAGCAGTGAGCATGAATGCAAGGACATCAACATCACAGATGCAGAAACTTACTTCCTGTCAGGACAAGGAATGAAATAGCAGTGAACATGAATGCAAGGACACCAACACCAGACACAGCAACTTACTTGCTGTCAGCACAAGGTGTGAAATAGCAGTGAGTATGGATGCAAGGATATCAACATCACAGACACAGTAACTTACTTGCTGTCAGGACAATGATTGATATAGCAGTGAGCACACCAACACCAAAGACACAGCAACTTACATCCTGTTAGGACAAGGAATGAAATAGCAGTCAGCATGGATGCAAGGATATCAACACCACAGAAACACAACAACTGACATACTGTCAGGACAAGGAATGAAATAGCAGTGAGCATGGATGCAAGGACATCAACACCACAGACACAGCAACTTACTTGCTGTCAGGACAATGAATGATATAGCAGTGAGCATGGATGCAAGGACACCAACACCACAGACACAGCAACTTACAAGCTGTCAGGACAAGGAAATAAAATAGCAGTGAGCATGGATGCAAGGGCACCAACACCACAGACACAGCAACTTACATCCTGTCAGAACAAGGAATGAAGTAGCAGAGCATGAATGCAAGGACATCAACACCACAGACACAGCAACTTACATCCTGTCAGGACAAGGAATGAAATAGCAGTGAGCATGCATGTAAGGACAGCAACACCACAGACACAGAAACTTACTTTCTGTCAGGACAAGGAATGAAATAGAAGTCAGCATGGATGCAAGGATATCAACACCACAGAAACTTACTCCCTGTTAGCACAAGGAGTTGCATAGCAGTCAGCATGGATACAAGCACACCAACACCACAGACACAGCAACTTACAACCTATGAGTATGCAACCAATGTAATGGCCATTAGCTCTAATTTTCCAAGAACCTGCAATTTCTTACCTGTAGAAATGACCTTCATTGGATGCAGTATGTCAAATCAATTGCACACTTACATGAACATGTGGAAACCATACTGCCAGCCTGCTTTGTATTTTCCAACTATCTTGTTGCTGGAGACTACCATTTAATGTCCTCTTCAAGGATCTACAATATAATTTATTAGCACTACTCAAGGCTACACCACCACCTACAACTTTCCTTCTCACTGCATACTTAGCACAAATCTCCAAGTTGACTTGCTGAGCAGAGACCAACAGTGTCTCCAGCATCTCATCATCCAGTGCTCCTGCAGTGCAATTAATAAGAGCAGTACAATCAGCTTGCTCTTCATTCATCCCTCCACATAAAATCTTAATCATTGTATGTCATTACAATCACCAGCCACTCACCACTCATACACACAAAATCCCTGGGAGGAAATTCTTTGGCTTGCAGCATGCCACTGTAATCATTATTCCTAAACATCTGTTCTGCATGCTTGGGAGCCATGGCTAGTGCTTCTTTCATTCCTTTTCCTTGCTCTCTAAGTTCACCAAATGCAATTGTATGCAGTGCATCGAATTTGGTGAAGATGGCAATTACTGGCACTGATAACTAGCTCAGTACATCACTTGAAGCTTACATGCTTCTCACCCTTTCCAGTACCACACTTTGAGAAGAAGGCTTCCTCGGCCACGGTAATTGGCCTGCAATGTTCACTCATTGGAATGCAGTACCTATCATGAACGACATTCAGACGGCCACCAAACATGAATGTTATATAGACTGAAACCATATAGCATGCAGGCGATTTCCCATCTTCTGATCCTTCGCTCGTTCTTCAATGAATGATTGAACCTTCTGCAGTTCGTCCTCACTACCGGCCTCGAAACCGCGTGAATCATGGAAAACAAATCGGTTGTTGCTTTCGAATGAAATCTCATGCTCAATGTCATGCTCGCCACGCTATAGCTTGTCGTCAGGAACAGTATGCGCTAACGAGATGCGAACACCCACCCCCACAGTTCCCTTCACATCAGCGTTAATCTGACTGGTCGGTTAGCATACAACGGTCGGTTGATGATAAAGTAATTCCACGGTAACCTTGGTACCATGCCGATTACGAACGATTGGGGATTCGGTCGTCTTGCAGACTCTCTGGAGCAGCGTGGTTTTGCCAGCATTGGCTCGACCGACAACGAGAATCCGGAATCGAGGGAATCTCTCCCTGACGGCAGCAGCGCGGTCCGACATGACTTGAGTACAACAGATGAGAGTGAACGAGATTTTCGCAGGTTGGTTGAGTGGGATATTGAGACGAGAGAAGAGAGAAGAGAAAAATTCAATGAGAGAATGCTGTAGACACGTTGCTCGCGTGCCCCAGCTCTCCACCGGCCCGAGGGATCGCGTGAATCAACTGTCAAAACGGACCTGATCCCGTCTCCTATCTGGACACGTGTTGGTCGCAGCCCCCATCAGGATATTTAAGATCCGTTCATAATTTGAGTTGAAACACGCCGGCGACTTCGTGCTTAGTACTCACTCGCAAACTCAGATACGCGCTGGCAATCTTCGGCGCGAGATAATACGGTTGCAAGTAGATGGAAACTTGTCACCAACTTGACCTGTGAAGGGAGAAAATCATGTATCACGGCCTATGGGCGTTTGATAACGAAACCTACTAGTCTCACCTCCCACGGGAACCATTTCCCAATAGCGGCACAGCGTAAGAACTTTGATGGGCCTCGTGTGACCGATAAGCAAAGAAGCACGACGATTCAAAATAGGTTCTGAGAGGGAGCAAGGTCAGGTGAGAAAACGGCATTTGGGAATCTTCCGCACCCCGAGACCCTGATCAAAAAAAAAACGCCAGTATCATGGGGATCCGTCACAGTGCTGATGATTTGGTCCGTGTATGGCGGTGACGGTGCCAAATGTGTCCCAGGAAGACAGTGCAGGCACGTTGGGTGAGCGGGATGAATAGACGGGATTGGTTGGCATAGGGAAGCATCCGGGCCACTGGTGCCCAGGGCCAGGGGATAATGTATGCACCATGGATTGTGAGAGCAAATGGTCTGAGTGTCTTCAACACACATATTTCGATAAATACGGTGATGCCCGTCTTTCCTCCCACGAATGAGGGAAAAGAAGCCGTCCATAACTCATATCCCTCCAACTTGAGGACTCCAATACGGTACCGTATGGCTATCATGATTCGTGACTCTTCTTCCTACCTTTCCCTTTTCATTTTCATAACCCTCACCTACCTTTCCTCCCTCGCCCACCATCCGTTCCTTCATTGCTCGCTTCACCTCCCTTAACTGCCTACTCCGCCGAATCCCAAACCCATCCTCAAACACCCACTTCACCTCTTCCAAACTCAACCCGGCCGTCTCTGGGAAACAACACACGCAAAATACAAACCCCAGCAAACAAAGTCCGGCGTAGAACCCAAATGCCCCCGAGGGGGTGATTTGGGCCATGAGCGAGAGGTAGGTCGAGTTGATAACCAGGTTGGCACTCCAGTTGGTGGCGGTCGCGAGAGAGGTGCCGATGCCGCGGACTGGAAACAGGACGCCGGACCGGGGGTATCGGAAGGAGTAATGTGGGGGAGAGATGAGCGACGGACAGAGGAACCTCACCGTGTACGCACCTTCTAACCCAAAGAGTTCACCCTGCTGCCAAGGCACGTTCCCTAACCCGCTCGCATACGACGCGACGAAGATGATCATCGACAGCAACACGATAGCTGACCAGACTTCTGAGTAGTGTTCGCCCGTGACAAGCACATTGCCTGTGTGTTCGGTCATGTCTAGGATAAGAGAATAGTGCGTGAACACAGGTCCGAGTCCATTACGGGGTGAATGTGAACACGCACAGTGGAATGCAATGGCGGCCAAAGTCAAACCGGCGATCATTCCGGGGGCAGAGCACAACATGATCCGTCTCCGACCCACAATGTCGATCCACCTACAAAAGTACCATCAGCACGGTCACTCCAAGGTTTGCACCCAAAAACGAACTTGAGCGCAACTAGCGTAAACACAAAGTTGGTCCCAGAGATGATGAGTCCAACCGCCGTCGGTTGATTAAACCCGATCTCCTGAAAGAGCGATGCCGAGTAATACATGAGCGTATTGAATCCACACAGTTGTTGAAACGCTTGCATGCCACAAG
>JBBPNN010001238.1:0-11023 GCA_038090935.1 Hortiboletus campestris
AGTCAAAAAACTGTCCGAATGAGTTATCATTTTGAAATGGTTGCCATTTCATCAGGTCTCAACCAATTGCCTTGATTCCTGATGCTATAGACCGCCAATGGCAAGTACTTTATTTTATACACTAACATAATGACAGTCCAGGTTAGGGTTGTTGCAGGATATCAGCTTTAGCTGAAAATGTACAAACATGCGGACAGTTTTTTGAGCCACTGTAGTTCCAGCAATGACCCTTTCCAGCTGGCAACTGTCTGTACATCTTTGCTTCTGAATTTTGTCCTGGGCTTCGTTTCCAAGCATCTGTTGTGTATAGTTCATCGTACACAAGTTGTTCTTCACCTGTGACCAGCAACTGCCATATCTGTCATAATATCATCATGCCTCCTTTATACCTGACACCTTTGTTTACTTACCTTTCTAAAGGGCATCAGATGAAACTGCCCAGCTAAGGGGTTGATGAAGACGGCCTGTATGATCTCCAGGATTGACTGATAGTGAAAATCTTCAATCCTGAAGCTCTTTCCATTGCCAGTGCTGTTTTTCTCCCTGGTGGGTATGACAATGTCTACACTTGTTTGTTTCCAGTTGTCCCTAACAAAAGGGTGATCTTCAGGTAGTTGTTTCTGGGCTGCATCCAGCTGGGCATTAGCCGTCTGAGCATTGAAACTGGCGAGTTCCTTGGGGATGAAGTTGGGAGCTTGAATGACATCAGTAACAAGTTGTGTCACTTCTGTAGCAGACTTTTTTCAGCTGTCAGTCAGCCCCCATGTCATCAGCCGCCATATCATCATGTTAGCCCATGGCCAAGGTGGTGTGTGATCTGCAGGAGGGGCGGCCAGAAGTGGTCATGATGCTAAATCGCCATGGGAGACAAAGTGGTCCAGATCGTGGGTTGGTCGGTGCCAGTATTCACGAGCAATGCCAAATGAGTTAAGTCCAGTCCAGAAAGAATCAAAAACATGGAGGAATACCTGCTAAACTGTTGACAGTGTGGTCTGAGGAGCACTGGTTGATACAGGCGGCTTGGGTAATTGGTCTTGGAATCTTGCAGGTAGTCTGCAGATGTGAGGTCCGAGCAGGTCATCCTCAGGAGCTGGCTGATTTTGGGATTCTGGTTCATGGGTGGAAAGCCACTGCCCCTTGTGAGAGGTTACATGTTGGGAGCGCAGGCCAGGTTGGTTGTGGTTCCAGGGAGCGTCCTACCCTCCTTGGTGTTGAGGAAGCTCAAGAAATAAATTGAAAGTCACACACCTGACTTGCAGAGTCCATGTCCTCCTCTGCAGATAGACCCTGGTTGCAATGGGGGTGTGGGACTGGCTGAGCAGGGTTTCCAACCTGCAATCCAGAGGTTCGTGTTGAAGAAGGATGACGCAGGGACTGCAAACTCACCTTGCTGAAAGGCGATAAATCCTGATTGCAATGGGGATGTGGGGCTGGCCAAGCAGGGTTTTCAACCTGCAATCCAATCCAGAGGTTGGTGTCAAAAGAAGGATGACACAGGGACCACAGGCTCACCTTGCTGGAAGACCTTGAACGCTTTTCAGGCACATGCAAGGTAGTGCCCATTCTAGCCAGCATCCGCGCATGCGTGGTTTGATAAGTCAGGCATGTTGAGCGATGTTGATTGAGTCCTCGTTGAGAAGAAAACATGCAAGGGCAATCCCCTCCGCACTTAAACATGATAGCCAGTAGTAGGAGAGCACCTGCACAAAAAGCAAAAATGTGAGGAAAAAGGGCTATGCAGTTTTGGGTGGGTGAAAGCTGGAAGAAAGGCTGTGGTGCTGCCTTGTGGATTACACACACCCTCCAATGTATTCATCTGTCTTATAGGCCTGGTTCTGCAGCAGGAAGGCTATGTACCAACAATATGGGTGAATGCAGGTGGAGGGACATACTCGTGAATGTAGGTGGGATACAGGCCAGGATACAGGCCGGTCTGACACAGAGAAATATTGTAAACCCCTTACTGGAGCTGCTTGAGGCTCTGGGATCTCTGAGATCGCTGTACGTTGAGTTGGTGACTGTGGAGAGCTTGAGACTTTGCTACCTACCTGATTATCCTGTATTCCATCGATGGAGGAATACCCACTGGATTGTTGATGCTGTGGTTTGAGAAGAAATGGCTAATACAGTCTGAGGGGGCTTGGGTAAGTTGATGCACTTACGATGCATGTGAATAGACCCAAGATATTGATAGGAAGTAGCATTCAAGAAGGGAGAAGGGGACTCCAAGGATACCCCACTGTCACTTGATATGAGGTGGTGATGGGGTGATTCGATGGACACAAAGTCCAGGAGTGTCTCCCACCAATGCAAAGTCAGATGTGGAGGAGAGGCGAGCAGCGCAAAGCCAGCTCAAGGAAAAACACCGAGGAATATGGAGTGCCAACATCAGGGTGCTCACTGTTGAGTGAGGGCACCAAGGACGAAAGCAGGTGCTCACTGTTGAGCGAGGGCATCAAAGGCAAAAGCAGGTGCATGCTGTTTAGCATGGTCACTAGTTGTTGAAAGCCACTGGCAGTTAAGTGATTTGGTGAGTTGGAACAATGACTGAAAAGGAATTGGGGTGAAGTCAGATATAGTTGATTGAGATTGCTGAAACTTGCTCCAACTCCACAGTGTGTATTCAAGCTCCATCCAAAGCTCTTGAATGTGCGCTCATACAGTCTAACCCAGGCCTGCTCATCTCCCACAGGCTGCAGTATCTTCTTTGCCATGGAGAATGCTTCCTGCCTTTCTACTTATTTGAAGCCTTCTACCAACTATGCTCTTCAGGCCCCCCTTGCATCTCTCCCTCCCAACCCTCAATACCTCCTCCTTGGCAAATGCCATATCAATGAATCAGAGGGAAAGAAACTCCTGGTTTTCAACTCCTCCCTTCCATGACACCTTCCTGAAAATGAAGATTCCACTCCCAAAGGGTGCATCATTGTGGCCAACAAGAAGATGCAGAAATTGTACCCCAAGTCTAAGTATCACAGTTCCCTCTGGTCACCTGAACTGCGATTTGTGATGAAGTTTGTGGATAGAGGATCATCCCCCTGCCTGACAATCAAGGACATGATAGAAGTGAGGTTTAAGTACATATGCCCTGGATTTGTTCTGATATTGATCCTAACTCAGGGGAAAGATATTTTCCAAACTGGCTTATCACAGTTGCCTGACAAGCTATTCAGAAAGGTTTACATTGCTAAATGTGCATCAAGAGACAGCATGCTTGGCCATCTCTCTACAAATCTTCATGAGATCGATGCCTTGAAGAAGATAAAAGATGTTATTTTAGAGATGTACCAATGGGATGGTGGCCAGCTAGCCACTATTAGGATGACCTGAAGCTCTTCAAGGCAGAGACAGAGGCTCATGGCAACTCTATCAACGATGATATAGCATATTGCCATGCTGTTTACACCGATGAATTCACAGCATTGACATCCATCAACATTCAACTCTGTCTTATATCAGATCTCTTCAATCCTGAGCCGGCCTCTGACGAATCAGAGTTGGCCATGTCTGATGAGCCAGACAGTAGTTCCGTGGCTGGAGTGGCAGAAGAGTGAAATCAGGCTGAGTGAAAGATGTAGTCCGTTGGTTCCACTTAGAGAATGGAAACCTGGAATCATGCATGTATTTTTTACCTTCGTATTTTTCATCCCTGAATTATCGAACTATCAGACTTCTAGATATATTCCCATTTCTCCCATTTCTGAATGATGCAAAGACTCAATCAAGACATGATGAGCTACAATTATACATGGCTATCCAACACAATCAAAGTACAGTGGTCAAGGAACCTTTGCTGCACTGTATCATCTGGCATGATGTCTGTTGTGATAAAAGACTGAATTCATTGGCAGGTATTGAGAAAATGGTCATTTGACACCTTCTGTTCATTGACATCACCAGTCTGCTGCTGCTCCAGAGCTATGAGGTATGACCCGGCCACCAACGCCATGAGAGGCATCATTGACAAAGGATGAACAATGTTGTCACATTTAAATTCCAGCCACATGAGGTTAGTGATCACATCTCGAAAACATTCATGTTTGAAATGGTAAGTATCCTAAATAAAAGTAGTTAGCTTTTATTTTGAAAAGCCACAGATTCACACACCGTGCCCAAGAGCTTGTGAAAACATCCATGATTTTCCAGCAAGAGTAAACGCTGCACTCTACCTGCTCTGTAGGTAACTGTGTTCAGACCATTGCAAAGAGGAGGCTGTAATTCAAATAATGTGTTGACAGACTGGTTGGCATATTTCTGAAATGCCATTTGAATGGTCCAGGCGATATCAACACAGTTGGTTGAAAGTGGAACGGGAGAGTGGGCAACACCAAAGATCTCTGTGGATGCTTTTTCAAGGATGGTGTTATATGTTGCGTCATGATCCTGATCTTTTATTGGGGCAACATTGGTACATCTGTAAAAAGGAAAACTCACAGTAGCAATGCCATAATTACATTGCCGCTGTCATCACATGTCATACTCACATTCCTACAGTACACTACATCAACTACCATAGCCTCCTGGTGCCCTTACCACACAATGTCTACATAGGTCAGCTACAATGGATTATGTGTGTTGCCATGACCTCAGTTCAATAATGCAAGATAGGCCTGACTCAGCACGGATTTGAACTATGGCCCACTGGGTGTGAGTTTGGACTTACTCACATGCAATGCGTCAGCTCAACCAAACCAAACAACCATAATCAACATAGCCATGAAAAATTTCATGCGTGTCTCATTCCAAGTCTCATTGTGCACCTCTCCTTGTCGTTCTATGGTCAACAACTAACTATGGACCACCAATACCTAATGCCAAGCACCCATCCCATCCCAACAGGCACAACACCGATGCCCCAATGCTCAGTGCCTCCCTCCAGTCCTGCAATGCTCACCACCACCACACCCAGCTTGGCATGCACACCATATGCGCACTACAATGCGCAACACTACACCCCAATGTCGTCTGCTACTGCCCACCATTCCCAGTGCCCCTCCCATCTCAACAGACAGCCCAGGATGCACATGACATGCGCCCAGTGCCATCCCAACTCAACGGACACAACACCTGCCATCTCCCAACACACAGGTTGACACACATGCGATGTGCACTGTGCCCACCCCTCCCATTCCAATGGCCAGGTTGGGATGCACACAACATGCACCTTTCTTGTTTGCCTTGGCAAGTTGGGAGTGGGGTATCTTCCATCGTGCGTGCCACACCCCGGGCCAAAAATGGACATTAGGCTAGACTCGTCATCGACATGGACACTTGAGCCCTTGCCCCTGTTCCCTGGTTCTGTCTGAATCCCTGATAGATGGCATTATTGGTCCTCCCAACCCAACCCTCGCCTTGATCAATTGTTTGATAGAACAACGACCTCGGCTGATCAAGCACCATCTTGAATAGAAGCAGCCCTCTGTTGCTCAAACAACAACTTCGTGAAGGCAGGAATGAATGTTGTGGCACATCGAGAAGGTGATCGTGCATCATGACCCATAGCATCAAGTGTGCCTGTGTGCTGAGCGAGGCAACGCAGTATGTGAACCTATGGCCATACACCTCACCATATGTGTGCCCAGCAAACATCACCCCTTGCCCAAAACACCCAGATCAACATGCACGTGACATGCACTGTGCCCACTGCCCACTGTCCCTTTCATCCCAATGGCTAGCTTGTGTTATATCCCAAAATATTACAAGTACAACTCCATCCTCCGTCCTCACCTCCATACCAACTCCGGTACAATTTCCCCTTAGGTACAACCCCTGACTCTCGGACCTCTTGTCCTATCTCCGTCTCATTGTTCCATTTCGATCATATGACTTTTGTTTGGTAATAGTATTAGTCTTACTTCCTCTGACCTGTGTTTCGCTTAGGAGCACAGCTCTGGTAATACTCACGTTCTGATCTTTCTTACTAATCCCATACACTCCGTTACTAATTCTATGTTTCCTCTGAAGTATATAAACTCCTAGAATTCCGTCTTGTATTCTTTAGTTTGAATATTAACTTAGATTCAGCTCCTTTCTTGAGTCTTGAAGACTCTCCTCCAATTCCAACTCGACTTCACTGTTCAACAGTGTTAAGTATTACCTCCAACCCTCCAACCCTCCAAATCCGGGACTGACTCTGACAAGGGCACTGTTATGCTAAGTGTAGAACCTAGCTTTATCTGGAGGAGTCACGTGACGGACGACGGAGAAAGTTGGAAGATATGTTCTGCCCAAGGTCCTATGTTGCCCTTGCGGCGCAGTGGAAGAAAGAGTCTACTGTGCCTGTTAGGCAAAGAGACAACAGAGAGAAGGGTCTCGACGAGTAGACTCGCAAGTCCACAAGCAGATTGGGCTAGATACTACACTTGTATTGCGTAGAACTAACTGGGGAAAAGTACAAGTACACTGGGCGTTTATATAAGTATGAGCGGACCCAGAATAATGGGTCCTAAAGGGGAAATGGAACAGCAGAATGCCGTTCTAGAACAGGATATGTCCGTAATGGAAACTGGGTCAAGGGGAGGAACGGAAAGGAACGGAAAGGAACAAAGGAAGACATACTGCGGACTGCGTAAAGGATCAGGAGTCCCGGTTGGAATAGAAGATCAGAAGGTGAATGGGACTCCATCTAAGTGTCAAAAGAATCAGAAGGCAAATCAAAGAATCGGAGGAAATCCAAATCGGGGTCGTCGGGAAAAGCAGAAGAAATCCACGAGGCAAACTCGTGTTCCTTGGCCTCGGACATCCAGGGGATTTCTGTAACATTACCCCCGTTGTATGTCTGAGACACTGTCTCAGAATCCAACACTTCCATCGTTGCTGTCGGTTTCGTCGGGGTCTCTGCCATTAACTCTGGAGAGGTACACCGGACATGTGGCTAGAATATGTCCGGGAGAGTAGACCCTACAGTGGGGACACTGGTAGGTGGGGCAGAAGGGATGGAGGTGGTTGGGGCTGCCGCAGACGAAGCAGCAGACAGCTGGGCGATTGCGACGTCTAGGGAGTGCAACTCCTCGGACAGATGTGGCGGCAAGTCGTGCATTAGTTGCCCGGAAGATGGGTGCGAGCATGTTGGCAAGCTGAGAGAAGTCGAGGTCTGGGGGAGGTGTGGATTGGTGTCGGTGAAGTGGGGAGGGAACGGGAACGGGTTCCAGCGTCGCAGGGGGTTGGCTTTCTTCCGAGGTCACTGCAGTAGCAGCTCCGGAGTCAGGGTTCGGAGTAGAGTCAATGGAAGACGACTCGAGGGTGGAGGAGTCCGAGATTTCAGGAGAAGGGGGCGTAGCGATGTGGAGGAGCTGGGCTTGTTGCTCCTCAGTGCAGAGTCCAGCAGCGGCAGAGAAGATTCGCTGCATGACCTCTTCGGGAACGAAACGGAAGAAGCAGGAGAAGTTGGTGTTGGAAAGGATGTTGAGGTCTTCATACCGCTGAGCGATGAGCTGCTCATTCCAGTGAAGGGCGTCGGTGGGTGAAAGGTTGGTGGCCATTGCCAAATGGAGTCTACCACTGGAGTAGTTGTGGTAGAGGCGAATGAGACCCTTGCAGATGATCGACCGACTGTTCCTGAACTCCACGCTTTGTTCGATAGGGAGGAGCGCTGACAGGTCTTCGAGGACTGACGCGAACATGACATGCCTTTCCCAGAGAGGGAAGTAAAGGAGAGAAGAAAGAGGATAGACGATGGTCGAGGATGGGGTGGAAGATACTTCAGTGGAAGGAGAAGACATAAGGAAAAGAATCAACAGAACTAAAGAATCAAACAAAATTCTTGGGCGTTTAAATACCCAAGAGGAATCCAAATCGAGAGAGCGGAACAAGTCGGACGGAGCAGAAACGGTAAGAAGTACAGAGGAGGTGGAGTTCCATGGCTTCTTCAGGGCAAAACGGGATCAAGTGGAGTCGGGACTGCGGACTGCGGACTGCAGACTGTGGACTGTGGACTGCAGACTGTGGACTGCAGGCACAGCATGGGGGAGATAGGGTGATTGTCGAGAAGGTTAAAAGATGAGTGATGAAGCGTGTAAGGACTTCAATGAAATCCCAATGTATCAATTCCTTCTTGTAACCATTTCTTTTATCACTTTGTGCTTGGTGTTGGTGACCATGCTGGTCATCCTTGTCCTGACGTGGGGAATCCTGGATCTCCAGGAGAGGGTGTCAGAACATCGGGTGCCCATTGTGGTACGTGGGCGGTTTAGTGAGCCAGCATGCTAACGTTGAGGGAACATGCTGACTCTGTCGAATAGTGAGGAAATCCTTTGAGGTGATGGCGTACAACCCTCATTGGATACACGAAGAGAAGAAGGGATGGGAGGACCCAACTCGACTGGAGGTGCGGAAAGTATTTTGTCTCTCGAACAATCAGACCATGGAGTGGGGCGATGGGGTAACTGGAGGCTGGGGCGGCGGTGGAGGAGGATGGGGTGGAGCCGGAGGTGACGACGGAGATGTCGAGGACTAGGGGGAAGTCACCTTAGGAAGATCCTTGGGTCGAGATAGTTTGTATGCTCGCAGCATGTACTTTGCATGCGAGAGATGCAACTCTGGTTCCCAAGTATCCTCTGCACGAGAGTAACCCTTCCAAAAGACTAGAAACTGACAGCGTCCATGAGATCCTTGGTGAGAACAGATGGTTTTGATTTCGTACTCTTCCTCTCCTTCGATGACTTCGGAAGGAGGGTTGAAGTAATTTGGTCCGTGTTCATCCGTCTCGGTAAAGGTTAAAAGGAGGGAGGCATGGAAGACATTATGAAGTTTCTTCCAAGTCGGAGGAAGGCAAAGTTTGTAGGTGTAGGAGGAAATGACAGCATTGATCTCAAATGGTCCTTCGCGACAAGGAGCAAGCTTGCACGAGGGGAAGTTGAACTTGAGATTTCGAGAGTCTAGCCAGACCTTATCGCCTACTTTCCAAGGGGTAAACTTCGTTCCAATGCACTCCTTGATGGTCTGAGCAGCTTTGGCATGAGCGGTGGTTGCCTCCTTTCATGCGGCATCAAGGATTTCTAACCGCTTTTCCAGGGCAGGAAGAAAGGTGGTTCCAATCAGGGGGTAGGCATGGGGTTCATACCCATGCATCAAGGAGAAAGGCGTGACATTGGTGACAGAATGGACAGCTGAGTTATGCAAGAACTCAGCCATCAGGAGAAGTTCGGCCCACATCGAGGCGTTTCCTTGACAAAAGATCCGGAGATAGGTTTCGAGTTCTTGGTTAACTTGTTCAGACTCTCCGTCAGTCTGAGGGTGGTAGGCGGTGGAGAGGGCGACGTCATAGAATAAGAGCTGGGCAAGCTCTCGAGCAAAGGCAGAAGCAAATTGGGGTCCCCAATCAGAGATGATCTTGTCATGGAGACTGAAACGACAGAACACATGCTTGAAAAAGAGGGAGGCTATCCCTGCCACATCGATATATTTGTTACAAGGGATGAAAATCACCCCCTTAGTAAGCCCATGGTCGACCACGACCAGCACAGAATCAAAACCGGAGGATAGGGGGAGGTCGGTAATCATATCACAGGAAAGCTGCTGGAATGACCGACTGGTGGAGGAGGAGATGGGACAGATACCAGGAGCCACTGGGTGGGTATTGACCTTGTTTGCTTGACAAATAGCACATCCTGCAACAAAGCAGTGAACAAAGGTGGTCAGACCAGGCCACCAATAGTCACGCTGTACAAGGTGAACAGTGCGGAAATACCCTCCATGACCCCCAGCAGGCAAATCATGGAGGGACCAGACAAGGTCCTGGCAGGCAGGCTCAGGAACATAGAGATGGCCCTTGAAGTACAAGGCACCATCCAGGAAAGTCCAATCCTTCAGGGAAGCATGGGGAAAGAGTGAATCGCCCTCAGTCAAGGCTTTTATGACATCAGTGACAAGGGGATCCTTGGCAGTATGGCGAGCAATCTTGCTAGCCAAGGCAACGTCCAACTGTCAGATGATAACGTCCGAAATGTCCGTTGGGACGTTGGGCAGGGGTGGGAGAGGTTTCGAAATGTCCGGAAGGAGGGTGATCGCCGTGTTGTCAGCAGATGTGTTGACAACATCCCAACAAGATAACGCATCCACGGGACCCATGGCCAAGCCAGGTTGATTGTCCCAACGGAGGTCGAAGTCCTGCAAAAACATCAACCAGTGAGCCTGACGGCAAGAGAGATTTTGAGGAGACTTGAAGTATGTCAAGTTCCTGTGGTCCGTAATCACCGTGACCGGGTGATTAGTGCCCGTGAGGTATTGTCGCCATTCCTCAAGGGCTCATATGACAGCGAGGAGTTCGCAGTCATAGATATCGTAATTTCACTCAGCCGGAGCGAAAGTCTTGGAGTAATAGGTGCAGGGGTGGATATCCCCATTGCCATCCTTCTGCATCAGGACAGCATCCGATGTGCAGAGAGAAGCATCCATCATGACAAAGAACAGATGATCGGTGTCGGGGTACTGCAGTACTGGCCGACTCAGGAACGCCTTCTTGAGTTTCTGAAAGGAAGCTTCATGATCCGGCAACCATTGCCAAGCAGCATTCTTCTTTGTCAAAGAAAGAAGCAGCTGTACAATGTTAGGGAAATCGGGGATGAACTTCCTATAGAAATTGCAGAAGCCCATGAACGAGCGTACTGCACTAACAGATCGTGGAGCGATTCATTCTTCTATAGTGGTCAGTTTCACAGGGTCCATAGAAACTTGACCTTCCCCGACAATCATGCCAAGGTACTGTGCCTTTGGTGCACAGAACGTGCACTTTTCCAGTTTGACGCCTAGCTTGTGCTCGCGAAGGCATTGGAGAACAAGACAAACTCATTTGACATGTTTGTCGTAATCCTTTGAATGAACCATTAGATCATCCATGTAAATGATGAGCCAACCTTCCGCAAGGTAGTCAGCAAGGATATGGTTCATGAAAGCCTGGAATGTTGGCGGTGAGTTGCACTGTCCAAAGAACATTACCGTTGGCTCGAAGAGACCAAGGGGGGTGGTGAAGGCAGCCTTCCATTGATCCTTGGGGCGAATGCGAATATTGTTGTAGCCACAATGG
>JBBPNN010001239.1:0-11018 GCA_038090935.1 Hortiboletus campestris
GTTGTACCTAAGGGGAAATCATACCAGAGTTGGTATGGAGGTGAGGATGGAGGACGGAGTTGGACTTGTAATATTTTGGGATATGACAGTATCCCCCTCTTAGGCCTGAACCCCTGAAGGCCTTAGCAAGGAACAATGCGGAGTTGGAAAATCAGAGTCTGAATGTTTGTTGATTGATGCAGGGGCATATAAAGTTCGGGGTTTCCCAGTCTGTGCTTCTTCATCCCAAACCACCATATCTGATATCAGCAACATCAAGACCTGGCCTGACGAGTGCCTTGCAGAGTGCACCAACGACGACAATGAGCTCTGTGAATGTTACGCTAAGCGTAGAACCTAGCTTTATTGGCGAGAGTCATGTGACGAACAATGAGTAAAGTAGCAAGTCTTGAGCTTGAGGGCCATGTTAACCTCAAAGCTAATCGAAGAGTCTTCAATGCTTGGTAGGCATAGAGACTATGAGAAGGGTCTCAACAAGTAGATCACAATCTACCAGTGGATTGGGCTAGATACTACACTTGTATTGCGTAGAACTAACTGGGAAAAAGTACAAGTATACTGGGCATTTATGTATATACTATGAGCAGACCCTGAATGAGGAGTCCTAAAGGGGAAATGGAACAGTGGAAAGCCATTCTAGAAGGGGATACATCCATAAGTAGAATTGGAAGGAAACTGTTACAACTGGTTCGGGTAGAACCAAACGTAGCCTTAGTTAGTTGAAGGATCAAAGGTTCTAGGTAGTTCTACAACTTAGCAAGTTGTAGAGTCAAGGGTTCTAGAGCAACTATGATTCTAAGGATCATAGGGTCAAAGGTCAAAGGTTTCGGAGCAAGCGTCCACTCAGAAGTAGGACAAGGACTTTCAAGGGATTTCAAGGAAGTGAAGTAAGATGTATTCCTAAGGAGGTCTAACTTAGGGAGACATCAAGGAATCGTTGAGTTTAAATACTATGAGAGAAAGAGGATGACTAATTGAAAGGAAACAAAGAGAATCTCATGGAATGTTCAAGAAGGCCAGTCATGAGAGAGAGATAAGAAGGAAGCAAAATAAAAGGACTCATGGTTGGGCATGAGAAGATAAGACGAGAATGTGGTGGAACACAGGAGAACATGAAAGAATGTTTGAGAAAATCAAGAAAAAGGTACAGTAAGAAAAGATCAAATCATAACATTACCCCTGTACTAGAGTCAAGTCCATGATGAAGACAACTAAAGATCGATATACCCACTGCAGGGGGATCCAGTCATGTTAGCCACAGCAGTATCAGAATAGTCATCGTAATTGTCATAGTCCAGGGAGGGGGAGCAACATTGAGGAGGAGGAGGAATGGGGAGAGCTTGATGGGAGTGTCAAGAGGAAGAGGAAGAGTGGGACCGTCGAGAAGATGGGCGAGAAGAGGTAGGAGAGGGATGACAAAGGGGGCAAGCACAGGCAGCATGACCCGGTTTCCATCTGAGGCAATGAGGACATTGGTAGGAAGGGCAATCAGGGCAGATGTGACCTAATCATCAACAGGAGAAACAGGCTTCATTGAAACGAGGGTGAGTGGAGACCAGGGGAATGGTTCCATCTCCACTGGACCAGTAGGAGTGAAGACGAGTGCGAGCAGTGGTAGGGGGAAAGTCAGAGTGGTTGTCACCGGTCCAGGCATATTCTACTGTGCTAATGGTGGCTTCTTCAATGTGGGAGAGGGGAGAGGAGGAGGTGGAGTGAGGGTTTCTGGCAAGGGTGGAGTGGAAAGAGGAGGGGGAGTTGGAAGTTGAGGATAATTTGAGGAGGTAGTGGTTGAGGTCTTCTAAGAACTTGAGCATTCCTAACTGGTAAAGAGTGACGAGCAAATATCCTTCTATATCTTTTTAAATATGACAGATGCAGCTGGTATAAAGGCCGAGGGAGGAGTTTTGGAGAAAGGCATGGTATGGGGCATAGAGGGGGGAGCCAACGTCAAGGAATGAGTCAATGGCGGTGGAAAGGGTAGGGTCATGCATGGGATGGACAAGTTTAGATAGATTGGCGGCGGTAGGGAAATCATCCCTAGTTTGGTGGGTGTGGATAGGGACGTCAACAGACAGGATTCCATGGTGGGAGGAGGTGGTGGTGATGGCAGGAGACGAGGGGGTAAGGATAGAAGATTCGAGTTTGGAGATAGAAGAAATCGTGGAAATGATAGAGGTCATTGTAGTCAGAATGGTTCTTTGGTAGGGAAGAAAAGAAAAAGTGGTGAATGAGTTAAGAAGAAAAAACAGAAGGGTGAAGTTTCTTATAGTTCAAAAGAGCAGACTTTGCATTTTTCAAGTCCTGTTCCAGAATCCAGGAGTCTTCTTCAGCTGAATATCCTTTCCATCGGATCAAGAAGAAGTGGTTGGTTGGAGATCCACAGTGGTGTAATATCTTCTCAATTTCATATTCTTCTTCTCTGCCAATAAGGTCAGGAGGGGGAGCAGGGAAGTTCTTTCCGTAAACGGAGTTCTCTTTGTATGGAGAAAGAAGGGAAGCATGAAACGTGTTGTGGATATGCCATGTTTTAGGAGGCAGAGTTGATAGATGATTGGGGAGAGAACTTTGGTGATGGTGAAGGGGCCCTCTTGTTTTGGGGCAAATTTTGGGTTAGAGATAGATCGTTTGAGGTTTCTGGCTTCAAGCCAGACTTTGTCTCCTTTGGCGAAGGGAGTAAAGTTTTGATGAGTATGGGAAGCCATGACTTGTTGGGCAAGTTCGTGAGCTGCAAGGGCTTCATTTTGAGCAGTGGAGAGGGATTTTAGGCAGGTTTCTACTGTGGGAATAGAAGAGTTGGAGATTAAGGAAGGAAGGGCATGGGGTTCATATCCAATTTGGAGATAGAAGGGAGATTGTCCAGTGACAGAGTGAGGACGGTGATTGTGTGCGAATTCGGCGTGGAAGATCTTTTCAGACCAAGAAGAGGGGTTCGCTCCATAGAAGATGTAGAGATAGGTTTCTACTTCTTTATTTACGCATTCAGTTTCTCCGTCAGATTGAGGATGATAGGCGGTGGAGAGGGAGAGGTTGTAGTTCAGGAGTCTTCCAAGTTCTTTAGCAAAGGCTGAGGTGAATTGGGGGCCATGATCGGAAATGATTTTGTCATAGAGTCCGAAGCATAGGAAGACTTTGTGAAAGAAGAGGGAAGCAATTCCTTCAGCCAAAACAGTTTTCTTAGTGGGGCAAAGAATCACCCCCTTAGTAAGCCCATGGTCTACCATGACCAAAAGGGAATCAAAGCCAGAGGAAGGAGGAAGGTTGGTGATGAGATCACAAGAGATCTGTTGAAAAGGGCAAGAGGCGGAGGATTTGATTGGAGTCAAAGGGGGAACGGTCAGGTGGGTGTTGGACTTGTTTTGTTGGCAGATAGCACAGCCTTTGATGTATTTACAGACATAGGATGCAAGACCAGGCCACCAGAATTCTGAGGCAACAAGTTGGGAAGTTTTGGGATATCCTGTCCGGCTGTTTCATGATTGTGGCATCATTGAAGAATAGAGTTGTGGAGGGGTTGGTTGTCAGGAACATATACTCATCCCTTATAGGTAAGGATGCCTGCTTCGTGTTGCCAGTCAGAAAGGCGAGAATGAAAGGCAGGAGGAATGAAGCCATCCATGCTTTGAAGGGCTTGGAGGACAAGGGGGTTGTTGGCGGAAGTGGATTGTACACGATCGGAGAGGGAGGTGTCAATGATCCATATAAAAAGAGAAGGAGGTAGTAATGTTACTCCTTCATTGTGAAGGTCAGAGGGTGGGAGGAGGTCAGGTCGGCGAGAAAGAGCATCTGGTCCTATAAGGAGTTTCCCAGGGACATGGATTATTTTTAGGTTGAAGTCAGAGAGATTCAAGAGCCAACAAGCTTGTCGTTGGTTAAGAGCTTGGGGTTGGCGAAAATAGGTGAGGTTTTTGTGATCAGTGAAGACTTGGACGGGAAATGGAGATCCATGAAGGTAATGATGCCAGGATTTTAATGCACGGATTACGGCAAGGAGTTCTTGGTTGTAGATATCATAGTTTTGTTCCGCTTGGGAGAAAGATTGGGACAAGTAGGAACAGGGATGCTAATCTCCATTTGAGTCGGTTTGAAGAATTGCACCAGATGCGTATTTGGAAGCATCAGTAGCAATGGCAAAGGGGGAGGAGAGGTTAGGGAGACAAAGGATCGGCTTGGATAGGAAGAGGGATTTGAGAGAGTCAAAGGAGGATTGGCAAGTGGGGGTCCAGTTCCAAGGGAGGTTCTTAGTGAGATCAATGAGGGGATGTGCGACATTGGAGTAGTCAGGAATGAAGCGATGGTAGAAGTTGGCAAAGCCAAGGAAGGAATGTATGTCTTTGACTTTGGCCGGGGTGGGCCAACTAGCAATTCCATCAAGTTTGATGGGGTCCATGGCTAGTTGGCCAGGTTTCATGATCATGCCGAGGTAGTCTACTTCATCGATGGCAAACCTACATTTTTCCAACTTGAGATGTAGGTCAAGTTCTGTCATTCATTGAAGTACCTGTTTGGTACGTTCTTCGTGGGTAGTAGAATCTGGGGAAAAGATGAGAAGGTCGTCCATGTAGACGACCAGCCATCCTTTGGCAATCATATCGCAGAAGGAGTTGTTCATATGTAAATTGTTGGAAGATGGCGGGGGAGTTGGTGAGGCCAAAGAACATGACAGTTGGTTCAAAAAGTCCCTTGTGAGTGATGAAGGCAGCTTTCCATTGATGGCCATCCTTAATTTGGACGTTATTATATGTATCCCCAACGAACATTGAACTTGGTAAAAGTTTTGGCACCTTTCAGCTTGTTGATGAGATTGAAAATCAAGGGGAGGGGGTATGTGTCTCAGATGGTGTGTTTGTTAAGATATCTATAATCTTGGCAGGGGCGAAGTCCTCCATCTTTCTTCTTGACAAAGAAGAAGGGGGCTGCTTGGGGGGAGTTCAAGGGGCAGATTTTCCCAGCACGAAGGTTTTCATCAAGGAAGTTTTCCGTGGCTAGTCATTCTTCGGGGGAGAGGGGGTAAAGTTTCCCAATTTTTGGGGAAAAGGAATTAAGGTTAATCTCATGGTTGTATGGCCTGGAAGGGGGAATGTGGTCAGTGGCTTCTTTAGAGAAGACGGAGGAGAATTCAGAGTATTTGGGGGGAAGAGAGATTTTAGGTTTTGCAGCTTCCACGGCAAGGGCTAGTTTGGTGGCAGTGGTGAGGCATGCAATGATTGGGGAACCCATTGGAATGAAATAAAATCCACACTGGATGATTCATTGAATGGTTCAGTGACAATGGGCTCTGTTAATAAATGTGGATTCCTCTTCCCATTGGTTGTATTCAAAGAGGCGGGAGTTGGTGATGGCATCGACATTGATGTGTCGAGGAGGGTGAGTGGGGGGTCGGTAGGTGGAGTCATGTTGTTTTACATTAGTTTCATGGGTAGCAAAGAGGAGTCGGAATTCGTCAGCTGACTCATCAATGGAAAGAGTGTGGGTAGACCAGTCAATGGTCAGGTTAGTGGATCTGAGCCAGGGTAGTCCAAGAATGACGTTGTTGTTTAAGGACATTACATAGAAGTCGACCTTTTGGACGATCCCTTCTATGGCAATGAAGAGGGTGCAAGTGTATTTGATATCCCCCTTTTTGTTAGGAGAGCTGTCTGCGTTTCTGGGGAGGATTGGAACTTTCAGTTTGGAGACTGGAAGTTTGTTTCTTTTGATGAAGTTATAGTCAATACAAGAAAGATCAGCCCCACTGTTGATGAAGGCATAGGAGTTGACAGTTTTCAGGGTGTGCAAAGGTACAATCAGTTTCAAGGAAATTCTCATAGATTTGCTGGAGATCGGTACAAACAAAGAAGCACAGGTAATTTCTGGGGAGGCTTGCGTTGATCGAGATTCCCCATCTAAAAATCCCAGGAGAAGGCTACTCTTCTTACTACTTGTTCATCGTCATCATCCTCCAACTCAATAAGAGCTGGAGTTTCTTCTTCTTCTGCTACTTGTTGCACCATTTTAGTGGGTTTCTTAGGGATGGAAGGGAAGGAGGGACAAGCAGAGCTAAGGTGGCCTGCTTTTTGGCAGCAAAAGCAAAGCCCCTTTTCTTGGCAATGGCGTTGTTCTTCAGGGGTGAGTTTGGGAACTTTGATAACATCAACGTCCATGGTGTTCGGATCTTGGGTGGGTTTGGTTGGTGCAGAGTAGGGTTGGATGTAGGCAGAGGGTTTTTCATGTCTGCGGGCGACTTCTTCGGCATGTTCCCATTGGTTTTGGAAACGGATAGCTTTCTTATACCATTCATCGATGGTGAAGGGAGGAGTTTCCATTTGATAGATTTGTTTTATGAGGGGTGGAGGAATGGCAATGGAATAAAATCTGATGAGAACAACTTCATCAGTGATTCCAGATAGGGCAATGTTATTCTGGAAGTTAGAGTTGAACTCAGTGAGGGAAGGGGTGTAGATGATTTGTCCATCCTTCTTCTTGGAGGTCATTTGTTGGGTGGAAAGGCAAGTGATAGCGGAATCCTTTTGATCAAGGTGTTCAAAGGATGCTTTGAATGCAGTACAGAAGGCCGCCCAGGTTCCAAAGTTGATGGTAGTGCCACTAATGGCTTTCTGTCTAAAGGTCGTGGCCCAGGTAAGGGCGAATTTCTTGGTCATGTAAGAGAGGGTGAAGGTGATTTTCTTGGGGTCGGTGTCATAGACTGCTTCATTGGTGTGAAGGTAGAACTAAACAGAATGAAGCCATTGGAGAGCAAGGTCATAAGATCCATCATATTGGTCTGGTACACCAATCCAAAGTTCAGTGGGTCGAGAGATAGTGGTCATTGGGAGAGGTCTTGGAGGGAGAGGGTTAGGTGGAGATAAGAAGACAGGTTGTTGGTGGTCAGGTGGAGGGGATGGAGGAGTGGGAGGACGAGGTAAGACTAGGGTGGCGGCAGTTTGGTAAGCAAGGTCAAGGTCAATCTGTTCTTTCTCAAGAGAGGAGAATGGTAGGTTGGTGAGATCAGGGTTCTGGATAGGGGTTTCTTCTCCAGAGGTGGAGTTGTCAGAGGTTTCTTCTTGGTTGGATCAGAATCCAAACCAGGCAGGGTTTAAGGGTCTTTGGGAAATGGTGGCGAACTATGGTGATGGTAGTCATGGATAAAGAGAAGTTAGACCTTTTGTTACAACTAGTTCGGGTAGAACCAAACGTAGCCTTAGTTAGTTGAAGGATCAAAGGTTCTAGGTAGTTCTACAACTTAGCAAGTCATAGAGTCAAGGGTTCTAGAGCAACTATGATTCTAAGGATCGTAGGGTCAAAGGTCAAAGGTTTCGGAGCAAGCGTCCACTCAGAAGTAGGACAAGGACTTTCAAGGGATTTCAAGGAAGTGAAGTAAGATGTATTCCTAAGGAGGTCTAACTTAGGGAGACATCAAGGAATCATTGAGTTTAAATACTATGAGAGAAAGAGGATGACTAATTGAAAGGAAACAAAGAGAATCTCATGGAATGTTCAAGAAGGTCAGTCGTGAGAGAGAGATAAGAAGGAAGCAAAATAAAAGGACTTGTGGTTGAACATGAGGAGATAAGACGAGAATGTGGTGGAACACAGGAGAACATGATGGAATGTTTAGCTAACGTGAAAGAATGTTCAACAAAATCAAGAAAAAGGTAAGAAAAGATCAAATTGTAACAGAAATGGGTGAACTGTGGACTGCGGAAGGAACAAGCAGAACAAAGGAAGACATACTGTGGACTACGGAAAGGATCAAAGAAGAGAAGCAAAGGATCAAGGAGTTCCGGTTGGAAGAGAAGAGCAGAAGAAGAACAGAACTCTGTTGGACAAGGAATACTAAGGATCAAAAGAGTCAGAAGGAAGATCAAAGAAACAGAGGAAATTGGAAGAAGAGTCCTCGGGTCTCTACGCAGTAATCCATGAGTGGAACTCATGTTCCTGAGCCTTGGACATCCAGGGGATTTCTGTAACATTACCCCCATTGTATGCCTGAGACACCGTCTCAGAAACTAATTCCTCCATTGTCACTGTCGGTTTCATCAGGGTCTCTGCTGTTGGCTCTGGCAAGGTAGACTGGATAGGCAGATTGGATGTGTCCAGGAGCATGGGCCTAACAGTAGGGACACTGATAGGCTGGGCAGGAGGAACGGAGGTGGCTGGGGCTGCCACATACAAAGCAGTGGACAGCTGCATGATTGCAATGTCTAGAGAGTGCAACTCCTCAGACAGATGTGGTGGCAAGTTGGGAGTTGGGCATGGAGTGGAATATGGATTGGAGGGTGTCAACCAACCGAGAGAAATCGAGGTTAGGGGCAGATGTGGGTTGGCGTCGGTGAAGTGGGGGTGGAACAGGAACAAGATTCAGCAACGGAGGGGGTTGGCTTTCTTTTGAGGTCACTGCAGTAGCAACTCTGGAGTCAAGGTCTGGAGTGGAGTCGGAAGAGGCAGTTTCAGGAGAAGGGGGCATTGCCAGGAGGAGGTTCCTTCATTGCTCCATGGTACAAAGTCCGACCAAGGCAGTGAGAATGCACTGCATGATCTCCTCAGGGACGAGGTGGAAGAAATGGGGGAAGTTTGTGGAGGCAAGAAGTTGTAAGACCTTGAACCACTGTCCTGTGAGTCTCTGGTTCCATTGATGGGCATTGTCGACAGAAAGGCTGGCGGTCATTGCCAGATGGAGTCTGCCATGGGAGTAGTTGTGATACAGACAGATGAGGCCAGTGGTGAGGACTTCTCTGTCATTCCGAAATTCTGTGCTCTGCTCAATGGGGAGAAGCACAGTGGGGTCTTCGAGGACCGACGTGAAGACAACATGTTGTTCACGAAGGGGGAGGCGAGAAAGAGAAGAAAGCAAGATAACTGGAGTAGAGGAAGAAAACGGAGCAGTAGGTAAAGCAGGAGATGAAGACATCAGAGAAAAATCAGAGGAAACTGAAGAAACAAATAAAGTTCCTGGGTGTCTAAATACGCAGGGGAAATCCAAATCGAGAAGTCAGGAAGACTCGGGCAGAGCAGAAGCAGAAAGAAGCACAGAAAAAGTGAAATTCCAAAGCTTCTGCGGATCAAAACGGGATTGGATGGAGTTGGGACTGTGCAGCTGTGGACTGCAGACACAGCACAGGAGAGATAGAGTGGTGGAAAGAAGAGTTAAAGAGGGGAGTGATGAAGCATGAGGAATTCAATGAAATCCCCATGTATCAATTCCTCCTCATAACAATCTCCTTTATTACTTTGTGTTTGGTGTCGGTGACCATCTTGGTCATCTTGGTCCTAATGAGGGGGATCTTGGATCTCCAAGAATGGGTGTCGGAGCGTTCTCACTGATGCATGGGTACGAACCCTGTACCTACCCCCCGATTGGAACCACCTTTCTTCCCGCATTGGAAAAGCGGTTAGAAATTCTTGATGCCACACGAAAGGAGGCCACTGCCACTCACACCAAGGCTGCTCAGACCATCAAAGAGCACATTGGAATGAAGTTTACTCCCTGGAAAGTAGGAGATAAGGTCTGGCTTGACTCTCGAAATCTCAAGTTCAACTTCCCCTCTCACAAGCTTGCTCCCTGCCACAAAGGACCATTCGAGATCAATGCAGTCATTTCTTCTTATGCTTATAAACTTCATCTTCCTCCGACTTGAAAGAAGATCCATAACATCTTCCATGCTTCCCTCCTTTCAACCTTTACTGAGATGGATGAACATGGACCAAATTACTTCAATCCTCCTTCCGAGATCATCAAAGGAGAAGAGGAATATGAAATCGAAACCATCCATTCTCGTCAAGGATCTCCTGGACGCTGCCAATTTTTAGTCTCTTGGAAGGGTTACTCTCATGCCAAAGACACTTGGGAACTGGAATCACACCTTTTGCATGCAAAATACATGTTACGGGCTTACAAACTCTCCAGACCTAAGGAGTTTGCTATGGTGACTTCTCCCTAATCCTTGTCACCACCGGCTCCACCCCATCCACCACCTCCGCCACCCCAACCTCCAGTTATCCCATCACCCCACTCCATGGTTTGATTGTTCAAGAGACAAAATACTTTCCGTGCCTCCAGCCGATTTGGATCCTCCCATCCCTTCTTTCCATCATGTATCCAATGAGGGTTGTATGCTGTAACCTCAAAGGATTTCCTCACTATCCGACAAAGTCAGCGCATTCCCTCAATGTTAGCACGTTGGCTTACTGAATTGCCCACATACCACAATGGGCACACGCAAGGCCATCGGTAGAAGTTTGGCCCATTTCGAGGCATTTCCTTGGCAAAAGATGTGGAGGTAGGTTTCGAGTTCTTGATTAACCCATTCAGACTCTCCATCAGTCTGAGGATGGTAGGTGGTGGAGAGGGCGACGTCGTAGGATAGGAGCTGAGTAAGCTCCTTGGCGAAGGTGGAAGGTCCTCAATCAGAGATGACCTTGTTGTGAAGTCCAAACCAGCAGAAAACGTTCTTGAAAAAGAGGGATGCTATTCCTGCAACGTCTATAGATTTGTTACAAGAGATGAAAATCACCCCCTTAGTAAGCCCATGGTCAACCATGACCAGCACAGAATCAAAGCCAGAGGATAGGGGGAGGTCGGTAATCATATCACAGGAAATTTGCTGGAATGGCTGACTCGCAGAGGAGGAAATAGGACAGATACTGGGAGCCACCGGATGGGTGTTGACCTTGTTTGCTTGACAAACAATGCAACCTGCAACAAAGTGGCAAACAAAGGTGGTCAGACCAGGCCACCAATAATCACGCTGCACAAGGTGAACAGTGCGGAAATACCCTCCATGACCCCCAGCAGGCAAATCATGGAGGGACCTTACAAGGTTCTGCGAGGCAGGCTCGGGAATGTAGAGACGGCCCTTGAAGTACAAGGCACCATCAATGAAGGTCCAATCCTTCAGGGAGGCACAAGGAAAGAGCAATGTAGAGACTGGTACGTCTCTGTGGTCGTATCCCCTTTCTTAGACACATTCTACCGTCTCCCCGTTGCTCTGATATTACCTTCCAGACTTTCCTACCTAGACCGGATGCTTCCGCCGAAGACT
>JBBPNN010001240.1:0-11012 GCA_038090935.1 Hortiboletus campestris
AGCGAGCTTGCGAGAGGGGAAATTGAATTTGAGCTTTCGAGAGTCGAGCCAGACCTTGTCGCCTAATTTCCAAGGGGTAAACTTTGTTCCAATGCGCTCTTTGACGGTCTGAGCAGCTTTGGCATGAGCAGCGGTTGCCTCCTTTCGTGTGGCATCGAGAATTTCTAACTGCTTTTCCAGGGTGGGAAGAAAGGTGGTTCCAATTGGGGGGTAAGCGCGGGGTTCATACCCGTGCATCAGAGAGAATGGCGTGACGTTGGTAACGGAGTGGACGGCCGAGTTATGCGAGAACTCGGCCATCGGGAGAAGGTCGACCCACTTCAAGGCGTTTCCTTGGCAAAAGATGTGGAGATAGGTTTCGAGTTTTTGGTTAACTTGTTCAGACTCTCCGTCAGTCTGAGGGTGGTAAGTGGTGGAAAGGGCAATGTCGTAGGACAAGAGTCGGGCAAGCTCTCGAGCGAAGGCGGAAGTGAATTGGGGTCCCTGATCAGAGATGACCTTGTCGTGGAGACTGAAACGACAGAACACATGTTTGAAAAAGAGGGAAGCTATCCCAGCCGCATCAATAGATTTGTTACAAGGGATGAAAATCACCCCCTTTGTAAGCCCATGGTCGACCATGACCAGTACAGAATCAAAACCAGAGGATAGGGGGAGGTTGGTAATCATATCGCAGGAAATCTGCTGGAATGGCCAACTTGTGGAGGAGGAGATTGGACAAATACCAGGGGCCACCGGATGGGTGTTGACCTTGTTCGCTTGACAAATAGCGCAACCGGCAACAAAACGGCGAACAAAGGTGGTCAGACCGGGCCACCAATAATTGTGTTGCACAAGGTGAACAGTGCAGAAATACCCCCCATGACCCACAGCGGGCAAATCATGGAGGGACTGGACAAGGTCCTGCCAGGCAGGTTTGGGAATGTAGAGACAGCCCTTGAAGTACAAGGCACCATCCAGGAAAGTCCAATCCTTCGGGGAAGCTCAGGGAAAGAGTGAATCGCCTTCGGTCAAGGCTTTCACGGCATCGGTGACAAGGGGATCCTCGGCGGTATGGCGAGCAATCTTGCTAGCCAAGGCAACATCCAGTTGTCCAATGATAACGTCCGAAACGTCCATCGGAACATCCAGAAGGGCAGGGAGAGGTTTCAAAACACCCGGAAGGAGAACAACAGTCGTGTTGTCAGTGGATGTGTTGACGACATCCCGACGAGATAACGCATCTGCGGGACCCATGGCAGAGCCAGGTTGGTTGTCCCAGCGGAGGTCGAAGTCCTGCAAGAACATCAACCAGCAAGCCTGTCAGTGAGAGAGATTTTGAGGAGACTTGAAGTACATCAAGTTCCTGTGGTCCATAATCACTGTGACCGGGTGATTCGTGCCTGTGAGGTATTGTCGCCATTCCTCAAGGGCTCGTATGACTGCGAGGAGTTTGCGATCATAGATATCATAATTTCGCTCAGCCGGAGCGAAAGTCTTCGAGTAATAGGCGCAGGGGTGGAGATCCCCATTGCCATCTTTCTGCATCAGGATGGCTCCCGATGCGCATAGAGAAGCATCCGTCATAATGTAGAATGAATGATCAGTGTCGGGGTATCGCAATACTGGCCGACTGAGGAACACCTTTTTGAGTTTCTGAAAAAAAAGCCTCGTGATCTGGCAACCATTGCCAAGCAGCATTCTTCTTCATCAAAGAAAGAAGCAGCTGTACAATGTTAGAGAAATCGGGGATGAACTTCCTGTAGAAATTGCAGAAGCCCATAAACGAGCATACTGCACTAACGGATCGTGGAGCGATCCATTCCTCAATAGCAGTCAGCTTCACTGGGTCCATGGAAACTTGACCTTCCCCAACAATCATGCCAAGATACTCTGCCTTTGGTGCACTGAACATGCACTTTTCCAGCTTAACGCCAAGCTTGTGTTCGCGAAGGTGTTGGAGAACAAGACGAACTTGTTTGACATGTTCGTCGTAGTCCTTTGAATGAACCATCAGATCATCCATGTAAATGATGAGCCAACCTTCCGCAAGGTAGTCGGCAAAGATATGGTTCATGAAAGCCTGGAATGTTGGCGGTGAGTTACACTGCCCAAAGAACATTACCGTTGGCTCGAAGAAACCAAGAGGGGTGGTGAAGGTGGCCTTCCATTGATCCTCGGGGCGGATGCGAATATTTTTGTAGCCCCAACGGATGTCAAGTTTGGTGAAGTACCTAGAATGCTTCAAGGTGTCGATCAAATCAGCGATACGAGGAAGAGGGTAAGCATTCTTGATCGTGTGGGAATTAAGGTACCTATAGTCCTGGCAAGGACGGTAGGTTCCATCCTTCTTCGGCACAAAGAAGAATGGAGAAGCCTGGGGAGACTTTGATGGCACGATCTTTCCTTCTCGCAGGTTTTCTTTGACAAATCCTTTCAACGCCTCCATCTCCTTAGGGTTCAAGGAGTAATTCTTGGCTTGCTTCGGCACGAACGAGTTGTCAAGTTCAATGGTGTGGTTGAAGGGTCGATGGGGAGGAAGAGGAACATCTTTTGCTTTTGTGAAGACATCACGAAACTCGGCGAATTCGGGAGGAAGTTCGACAACCTTCTTTTCTTGGTCGGCGGCGATAGAGGTTGAGACGGTGACCTTATTGATTTCCAAGGGAGGAAGCACTCCCATGGACACAGCTAGATCGTCGACCCATTGGTCGAAGATAGCATCCTCAGAGACAGAGTTGTACCATAGAAGGTAACGCTGGGTTTTGATGTCCTCCTTTGGTCGCGATATCCCTCTTCGGCTAGGGAGAGAGATCGTTCCTGTTGACCGATCAATGGTCGGGTTGTAGTGGCGTAGCCAAGGAAGTCCTAGGATGACCTCCTCATTAGTTTGAACAAGGTAGAAAAGTTGCTTCTCCACGTTCTCTCCAATACGAAGGTGAGCAATCGTCGTCCTTCGTATTAAACCTCCCTGGTTGACGGTCCCATCCACGTTATGAGCCATCAGAGGTTTCGGCAACCGTTGCGTGTCCCATTCAAGGCGATGGACGAGAGCTGTGCTTATAAAGCACCCCGTAGACCCACAATCGATGAGGGCATGCGTTTCAGCGATTTTCCTGTTTGATCTGGACAGGGTAATAGGAATGGAGATAGATCTCGCATTCTTTCCAGATACAAATATAGGTGCTATAGTAAAGGAGGGTAAAGACGCTGATGCTTTCCCTCCACTCAAAAATCCTGCCGTCCCTTGTTAGCCCCGTCGTCATGATAGAAAATACTAGGCTCAATGGGTTCTTCTTCGTCCACTACAAGTCTAGCCACGCTTTCAGTGGTGTCGACCGGGGTTCCATCTTTGTTGGCTGCTCCATAAATGATCTTAAGGGAGTTCACTGCCTCTGCGTCAGAGATATTGAGCGTCCTTGCGTACTCCTGAAGTGATGAGGGAGGAGCAGACACCGTGGCGGCCCAAATTTTCGGAGCTGAAGGAGTGGGAGTTCGAGGAGGGAAACCTCGAGTATTCCCGGAGCAGGGATGCTTGTTGGAACGACATCCGACCTTGTGGCAAACAAAGCACTTGTTGTTACAGAAGTGCTCGGCTCGTTGGGCAGGAGAGAGTTGGATTGCATCGATATCCATAGTGTAGGGATCCCGACAAGATGAGGAGGTATTGGAAGAGTGCTGATTACCTCCGGAAGGAACATATGTAGTAGTGCCAGAGCGAAGTTTCTTCAAGCGCTGGACCACATTGTAAAACTGAGCGGCTTTGTCGAGCCACTTCTTGGCTGTCTTTGGTTCTTCATCGACCGTGGCCATCTGGAAGGCGAGATCCGTAGATACTGCCTTCTTGAGCATGTCTTTCAGGACAAACTCATCCGTTATGCCACTTCGACCCATTTCGAGTTCGAAGGCAGAGCGGAATCCATGGAAGTCTCCTTTGAAGAGCAGTCCTTCCATGCATATGTCGCCCAAGGCTGCACGAGCCTTGCCCGTTCGATCTGAGGGGAAGAAAACCTGGGCGAAGTCATCCGAAAACTTCTCCATGGTCTTCTCTGTTGCTGATACGTCAGGGTTCAGCATTTTCTTCAACCAACCCTCAGAGAAGATAGCACCACGTCCCCTACTCATCTTGTTGCAAAGAGTGAGTATCTTCATTTTGTTGGTGCTGAATCATGGAGACATCTGGAAGTATGCCTCCATGGTGAGTGCCCATCGTTGAGCGTCCTCGTCCCTGCCAGAGAAGTCGTCTGGCAGTCCAGCCTTAAGCTCGGTCCCACTGGCGCAAAGTTCGTCAGCCATATCGTCATCATCGTTAGAATGGTATTCATCATCAGATGGAGTTTCAGAAGGGGAAGAAGGCGGAGGTGCAGGATCACGAAGGGGAGAATTCGAAGGGAAGTGTTGGATAGAAGGAGAGTGGGAAGGAGGAAGAGCTGGAGCACGGGTTAGTGGAGTGTAGGAGGGGGTTGGCGAATGCGAGGGGCCAGGTAGACGCCTGCCTGAACTCGTAAAAGAAGAACGCGGAGTCAGTTCCCTATGAACAGGTGAGAGTTCTGGTGGAGCAGGAGCAGATCTGGTTCGAGAGGTGTGCTCGGAGTCTTCTTCGTCTCTTTCTTGTCCACGGAGGAGATGTTCAAGGTTGATCCTGCACGTGGTGGTGGGGATGGTCTCGTCCTTCTACCAATCGGTAGGGACGGAAAAGCAGTTAGTTCTTTTGTTACACTAAGTGTAGAACCTAGCTTTATTCGCAAGAATCACATGACGAACGACGGAGAAAGTCAGAAGGTTATTGAGCCCAAGGTCCTATGTTACCTTGTGGCAAAGTGAAGTCAAAGAGTCTACTGCGCTTTGTAGGTGAAGAGACTATGAGAAGGGTCTCGACAAGTAGACTCGCAAGACTACAAGTGGAATGGGCTAGATACTACACTTGTATTGCGTAGAACTAACTAGGGAAGAGTACAAGTACTCTGGATGTTTATATACATATGAGCGGACCCTGAATAAGGAGTCCTAATGGGGAAACGGAACAGCGGAACACTGTTCTAGAAGGGGATACGTCCATAAAGGAAACTAGGAACGGAACGGAACAAAAGGGAGACATACTGCAGACTACGCAAAGGATCAGGAGTTCTGGCTGGAAGAGAAGATCAGAAGAAGAACGGAACTCCGTCTAGGGACCCAAAGAATCAGAAGGAAGATCAAAGAAACAGAGGAAATCAGAATCGGAGTCCGTGGGTTCCCACGCAGTAATCCACAAGGCGAACTCGTGTTCCTCGGCCTCGGACATCCAGGGGATTTCTGTAACAGATTGTCCAACCGCATGAGACCGCAGTGCAGAATGGGAATTAGACAAGAAAGCAACTACGCGAATGTCACAAATGGTGGGAGGTACATCGTGAATGTCTAGAATCATCAATCTACATCTACTGTACGTCAACCATGCAGATGCCATCCATCAATTCAGTCAATGAGGTCTCCTCACAAACTCGAACCACGATCAAACTGTCTGTCGCAACCCATCTATACTGCTCGCGTGCCAGTGTTGCAAGTAACAGTGGCCCAAACGGTTGCCTGAGCCGGGTGACGAGCCAGAGTGCACACATGCCAAGATCGCGTTGAGGTACACCACATGAGAAATCCTGGTCGAGGAGGGGACTGATCCAGGGATGGATGAGGAGCAAATTCTCTGTACCAGATAAATTGTCTGAGGTCTTGATCTCGACATCTCCCAGCATGGGTGACGTCACATGATAAATAGGGAGGCCAGAATCAGGATCAGATTCCGAGACAGGAATGAGGTCGGCAAGGGGGAATACAATCCCAGGAAGTCTGAGCTGACCAGCAACAGGCGAAAGTTGGGGGAGATGGTAGAGCCGCTCATACAGTGCTGCAGCCATGGAAAGATCAGGCAACGATGAGCGTAGCGCTGTGACCATGTCATCCATCTTGACTGTCTCGATTAGGCACGAAACATGGAATGGAACGATTTCGTTGTAAGTGGTCAGATCCGCAGGGAGGTAGCTGTGAAGACTGCTCGAACTCCTCCCAGTCCAGGCAAGAAGTGAGTCATCCACCAAACGTGACAGGATGTGTTCCAGCAAGCGACCAACTGCCTGATTGCCCTCGCCATATATGACCAGGATTGCCACATTGAAGATCCTGAACAATGAGTATGCCATATCCTCCTCACGTGTCATTTCACACCTCGAAGCTAGGTAGAGCTTCTCACAGGCCTTCTCTAAACCTGGTTGAAGGGTAGCCAACTCCTGAGTGGAGAAGTTTATTGCTTGTTCCATCTCTGAAAGGATTATTGGCGATTCCTTGTGGTTGAAAATGTCCAATCCAAGGTATGGCTTCCAGTCCTCGGTGTAGAACTGGACAACCTTGGAAGCAACGTATTCTTGATATGTCCACCTGCGAGTATTCCAGATGCTCCTCCACAGACATCCTTTCTTCTGTGACTGCGAAAAGACACCAAGAAGGTGGACAATAGTGAGGGAAGAGCTGCGATACCACCTGAACATGGCAACCATCGATTCTTGTTGCACCCCCCTGTTGAGCTGGTTTATGCAACAAGTGTCGCTCCATGCCCACTCAAAGCGAAGAGTGTGCACGAGCTTGCAAAAATTTTGCAGTTTGCTGAAGGCTGGAGATGCAGGCAGTTTGTAGATTGACATTTTCTCGACTTGCTGGAATGTGGGTTCATTGGGCTGCCACTGGTGGGAGAACATTACGTATCAGTAGAACTCCCCCACTTCTTTCCGGATACGTGCATGGTCAAGACGAGTAGTCATTGAAGACTGCAGCTCATCGTAAATAGGGAGCTCTTCAAAAGCTGCTGCTTGTTGGGTTTTGTCGTAGAGACGACCAGTAGTGGTGTCGATGAGCACACGTGGCATGTTGTGGATAGTCTCCTTGACCACCTTTTGAATCATGGCAGTTGCATCGATGTACTGATTTCCAAGCTCTGTCCACAACCAGTCAGGACTTCCGGTTGCCTGGGCCTGCAATATTGACAGAATGGCTTACTGTGAATTTGGGGATCGAGAGATTGCTTGAGCTTTGAGAGCATCATTCTGAATGCCTCGAAAGCTTCCCCATGATGCCCCATGCTGTGTAATGCAACATGCTTCCCCTCATATTCCCTGTGGGATGATGGGTCGAGCTTGATAACCTGGATAGTATGTATGAATCAGTGAGGTCCATTTGAGGTGACATGTAATACAATCCATACCTCATTGCTGTGCTTAAGGAGAATATCGTTGGCGTTCGTCGGAACAAGTGACAGTGCGCTCGAGTAGTATTCGATAGTGTCATTGTGCATCTTAGAGTCTCGTGGTGTCTCCCAGCTTCTCTAGCTTCTCGACACAACATCCTCGAAAATCTAGGCAAGGTGTTTGAATTAGTAGCCAGTTACGTTGTGGTTGTAACCACCCACTGCATTCCCATTGCACTCACTCATTGTGCATACTCGTGTCCTCTGGTAGCACATTCTGCAACTGCCAGAAACACTTGGCTGCCTCCGTGAGGTGACCATCCCCTTCCAGGATGTCACAAATGACGTGGTAAATGAGAAACCTCAGAACCTTGAACTAAACCAAACGAATGTCACTCTCCACGTTTGCGTATCAGTGAAAACATACCTTGACTGCAGCCCTCAATGCTTTGTCCGCTGAGCTATGAATCAACGTTGCGCATGCCCACTTCACCAGTACAGCATTCGAGGTTGAGGGACCGAGCGACAACGCAGTAGAGTAAACTGCAACTGCTTTGTCCCGTTTCCCGGTGTCCAATGCCTTGTTTCCGACCTTTTCCAGTGTCGTGACGCATTGGTCGGTAAACTCTGATGACAGCAATTAAATACTCTATCCTAATGCACAATGCAGAAATCCACCAGAAAGCCAGTCCATGTTCGCTCTCATATCCTCATCTATGACATTGGTGATCTTGAGAAGACATTCTGCAGCACCCTGTATGTGACCCTGTGCATACAGGGATTTGCATTGATGCTTCTGCTCGTGCGCACGGTTGATTCGAATGATCTTGCGCTGGGCATCGGCAAGTTGCATGAGGAGTGTACTTGACCTTTCCTCACATGTGCGAAGATTGGCATGAAGACAGTTGTTGACTTCGTTGAGGCTCTCCTCGTTAATGAGACCATCTGCTTTGCGTTGAGCGTCGGCAAGTTGGACGAAGAGTGCACTTGAGCGTTCGTTGCGTGTGCAAAGATCAGCATGAAGAGAGCTGATGGTTTCGTCGAGCCCAACCCGTTCGTTACAGAGGTCATGGACAACTTTGTTGAGAGTCACTATTTTTGGGTGCGAGGGATATGAGTAACAGAAAGACTATCAAGGAAGGACGAGCCAGTAAGACAATAAACACACCTGAGTTCGTTTCCTGCGTACGAAGGTCTGCACGAAGTGACCTGATCATCTCGTTCAAGCTATCCTTTTGTTCATTGGCTGTGCGTTGAGATGTGGCGAGCTCGTTGCGCAGTTCTCAGACTGTTTTCTCGAGAGGTGCGATTTTGCTATCTGGCAGATGTGAATCAAAGAAATACAAGTCAGGGTATTGTGTGACATACTCAAGCTCTCTTCCTGAGCACATAGGGACTTGATGAAGTTATCTTGAGATTTGGCGAGCTGGTTGCGCAGTTTTCAGATTGTTTCCAGCATCTGGGGGGCCTGCAGCAGGTAATAGAGCGGTTGGCAATTACTAATTTTTTAAGATGCAGCGACATTCACATTGTCGGCGTAGTCAGAGGGAAGGATGTCACAGAGCGCCCAAAGGGTGATTTTCTTGTCTCCGCCGGTTACAAGGTCGTAGTTTGATGACATAGCCATGGACCAGATGGTATGAGTGTGCTCGATGATAGACCTGATTTGCTCTCAGGTAGTTGTGTCCCAAAACGACACCAATGAATCTGCAGAGGCTGCGATGAACGTGCCGTTGCTTGCCAGGGCAATGCACTTGACATTGTTACTGCTGTGAATGCGCCATTTTGAGAGCATAGTCTTGGCTGACACATTGACATGGTGGATGTACCCGTCCTTTGATAAGGCGAAGAGTTTCTTGCTATCACTGGCCCAGGCGAGGGACTGGTTCAACGACAAGCCAACCTGGACTGGGAACTCGACAAGGAGGCTACCCTTCTGACCATCGTAGACCCAAATGGAGTCACGCTCCCATGTGGCAGTGGCGATGAGGCGCCCGTCAGGTGAAAACTTGACTGCCACCACGAAGCTGTTGTGTTGTAAGGGGCCGAGCAGTCGCTCGCCAGTCGACAGCAACCAGACGCAAGCAGTGCAGTCATCCGATCCAGTCGCAATTTTCATCGTGTCTGGTGAGACATCAACTGCACGCACCCAATGGCTGTGTCCTTTGAACTCCTTCATTTTTGAGTGATTCTCCGCATTCCACACCATTACCAAGCCACCTCTCATCCCACTGACCATCACCTTTCCATCTTGTGACACTGCAATGTTGTAAACAGCATTTCCCGCATCCATTGGCATTCCCACCTCCTTGTGATCCTCTATGCGCCAACGTCAAATCTTCCCTTCATCACCACCACTCATGACGTGCTTCCCATCAAGGAGGAATGCAGCTGAACGTATTTTATCTTGACCATCGATTATGATTGATTCTGCTTCTTTTCGTTGAACGATACTGGAGGAGGAATTGTTTTCACTCGACTCTTGTGTTCTCATCAGCATTGCCCTTCAATTGTCCTGCCCAGTGCTCACCATTCTTTTGCCTGAAGGGAAGCATATCCAGCTAGATATCAGATTGATGGAACGAAGGATGGTGGTTCATTTATTCCTGATGCACCCTTGTTGCCTGGTATACGTGCCTCCTTATCAAATCAATTCACACACCCACAAGTATCTCGTGTCCTGGGCGCTTGCCTTGGCTGAAATGCACGCTTTATTCGCCCTTGGTGTCGCCATGGTGCAATCTACAAGTTGTCATGGGGAAATCACACTCGAAGGTATTTCGAACAGGCAACAATCATTCTTCTTTAGGATGATGAGACAAGCTGCACAACCCTTATTTATCTGGAAGAGGGTCATGCAGCATATTTATGCCCTGCCTGGTCGGTCTCTTTTCCTGGCTAGATTGAGTCATGAGTCCCTCAACCCGGTTCCGAGTCGGAATGGATCCGGTCGACCCCGACACCGGCTGACATGATGTCTATCTCTCCATTGCCTAAGCTCACAAGCATAGTTTGGTGAAACAATACGGCTGAGAAGATGACACCCGCGTATAATACTTGATGACTGGCCAAATTGCTTGCAGTTGGGTGTCGTACTAGATACAGAGGAACGAATTTGCTACCATTGTATGCGAGAATAAAGGCCCAGGATCCTGATCCCCGTTTATGTCACTGTCGTCCCGGTGGGGATATTGAGGCAAAGTGCTGATACTAACGTCGGACAATGCAATTGATGTACTGCTTGCTATTGCTCGACCTGGTGAGGAAGCTAGTACTGTAGTACATCCTGACTATCGTAGTTCCGAACAGAATGTTGAAGCAGAGTAAGTATTTGGCCACTGTTGAGAAATAGTCACCTGCAAGTGGCAAAGCACTTGTCACTCGCTGCTAGCCTGGAATGGAGAAACTAGCAGGTACGGCCAGTCAAGTCCACCGCTTCTACTATCAGTAGCACGACGACACCCAGTTCAACTTTGGGAGAGCAATCAATCATTATACAAAAACGAAAAACAACAGTCAAATAGCAAACACACAAAGGAGACATAGAGCGTGATCCACCAACCGTCTGCTAGCAGACAACCCAAAGATTGACATGTGATGCTCAGATATACACCTCAATATCACCCACTTCAACTCGTGCGCAGAGGTGGAGGTGGAATATACCTCCGATCGTCCCTCCTATCTCCCACCACACTCCGCCCATAGCCTCCCGGTCCCAGTCCCATGCGCGAACCCAACAACGGGGGACTCCGTCATCCACGTTTGTCCCTATCATACACCATTCCATACTCTCCACGCTGGAGCATGGGCTAGTGGAGTG
>JBBPNN010001241.1:0-11002 GCA_038090935.1 Hortiboletus campestris
AAACTGACATTCGTAAACTGATGTATTCGCCGTTGCAGACCTCTCGCACACCGGCAATCCCAAAAACAAAGGTTGACAAAGTGGACGACGGTCTCGGTACGTTCATTTGCACCTTGATCCTGGTCATGGACTGCATCCGAGGCTCTCGTGGTGCCTCATCATCAGGTCGGCGTTTTCACTCCCAGTATATTTATATATCGTCTGATTCGTCTCTTCCAACCTCTAAATCAAATCTGGCTCCTTATTAGTAGTAGCTGGTCAACACAACCTCAGTGACTCGCTGCGGCTGTAGCCCATTGACTTAATTTTGCGTGCAAGCTCCCCCGTCAGGAACGACTCAGAGTGTTTCATTTGGCATTATCCGACCCCTGCGTGGCCACCAAGTGTCAAATAACAGCCCCGGACCAACAAGAGGAATCCCGTCCGACGAGCTCGTGCCTGTCAAGCACCTCTCCTGTGTTTTTCTCGAGAGTTTTTCCGCGTGCGCACATCCAATTGGCCATGCCCAAAGTTATTCTAGTGCGTTGCTATGCACCAATTCTCGCATTTTCGTGCCTGTATAATTCTGACGCTATATTTACAATGTACAAGGCCTACAGGCGGTAAATTGTCGTGCTACGTTGACCGCTGTCGACGGCGGCAGAGACGTACAGCGATCGCGCGTAGTGAGGTGGGTTTCCCGCTTATAACTTCGACCCGTCACAGATACATGGATGTACGAAGGACATTATGACGGGCATGTATACGGTGACGGAAACGTACATCACGGAAAAAGGAAGCAAAGAAGAGACATCAGTAATATACCTGGAGGCCAGACCTACTAGGAAGTACCCTGATTCCAATACCCTGTGATATTCCTCACGCTGAACCTCAAGGGTATGGTAGGACAGCAGTGTCTGGTACCGCCATTGGCCAGAATGGGATGAGGCAAGGATCCAATGTGTGGCTCGCATCATAACCCGCGATTTGAAAGTGTGGGGAAGGATGACGATGAACATTAACGACCATGGGCGGCACGACACATGACACATCTAAACCGCATCAATACCAGTCTGCATGGCTCTTTACCAGAGCTTACACCATCGTTCGTCCAATGATGAATCAATACCGTCCATCGACCACCCATTCTACACATTTGGCAACACATACACACAGATGCTTGCCCAGTTCGTAATTCACTCGGCCAACCGCAGAGGACGATCACAGCACCCATGCAACGTCGCTTGCAGCTGATTACTATCTTCGAGCCAACCTAACACTGGAAGAAAGGCTGTCAGTACCTGTGCCCACGCCTTCCCAGTGAGACAGTCTGAGCCAACCTGTTTCTAGTGCCGTACCTGCTCACGTGGATATCGCCTCTGCCCCTAACCTCGAAGAGTAAGTCTCTTCGGGACCCGTTCCGCCTCGTCCTTGTGCACGCTCTGCTTTTGTCGCTCGGAATGACCTTCATGCACCCCTTCCCAAAGAAGATCTGGGTGGTCACGATCACGTCACTGATTTTGGGACCAACAAGGACCTTTCCGGAGAACTCCCGGGTGGTTCACTTGCCACCGTATCCTGATCTGGACCACAATTTGGACGCAGATATGACCGCGACAGACGTGACCGCGATGTGACTGATGAACCCCCCCCCAGCGCGCTATGGCGATGGGTTCAGTTGCATCGGCCACCTCCACACGCTTCTTCGCCACCACCACCCACGGTCGATCGCAACGATGAGCGGGAAATGGGAAGAGCCAATTACCTGCCACGTTCCCCGCCACCATTCTGCAGTGAAGGTGTGTACGATCCTGGCGGGGAGAAGGTATGTCACCGGTCAAGAGCGTGACACGTAAGAGCAACGGCGGCGGGATTGGTACGGGCCCGGAAACGACAAGCGGGGAACAATGCTGGCACTATCTGCATTGTGGGCGACCACACGAGAGACCGGGATTCGCGGATAGAGACGGGGAGCAATTCGACCGTGAGAGAATACTAGGATACGCGCGATCGTGATCAGGAATGGGACCGGGACCAGGACTTGGATTAACAAGTACCACCGCCATTGCCGACAAGAGGGTATGGGGACAGCTACGACCAACGAGTTGGGTTCCCACTCTCACCACCGCCCTCGCAAAGAGATACGACGGGTGTAGGACCTGGGTATTTCCTGAGCGCGCAATTGACAGATCTGTATCCGCCGTCACTGGGTGGCGTGATCAAGGGTATGCACCACCACCGCTTAGGGAATTTGACTGTTGGCGATACTGTGCACCTGTAATAGGGACGAACGTGGACGACGGCGTCTGCCGTGGTTGGGTTTCCAGATGGGTCCTGGTCCTGGTCCAAGATCAAATATCAACGGGAGACGGTATGGGAGAGGTGGTGTGGGGGGTAGGAGAAACGATCGGAGGTATGTTCCGCCTCCGCGTACGAGTTGATGTTTGAGAAGGGGTGGATCTGAGTGATGAATGTTGATCTTTTGGATGTCTACTAGCGGATCGTTATTGGATGCTCTGTTTTTCTTTGTGTTCGATTACTGTTATATGTCGTTTTTGTATCATCATGAAGGTGGGGTCACCGTAAAGCGTGCATGTCTACCGGAACAAGCGCCCAGGACACCAAATAATTGTGGGTGTGTGAATTGATCCGATAAGGAGACACGTGTATAGCAGGCGACAATTGCGTACCGGGGACAAACGGCCACTATCCCTCAGGCTAACTCCAGTGAACTAATAACTAGCCGATATGTTGTCCAAAGTACGCCTCTGGAGAGAGAATGGTGAGCATAGGGCAGGACAATTGAAGGGACGATGCCGCTGACGAGACCATAAGAGTCGAGTGAGAAAAGTTCCTCTTCCGATATCGTTGACATAGAGGAAGTAGAACCGATTATAATCGATGGTCGAGACGACATACTTTCAGTCGCAGTCCTCATTGAAGGGAAGCATGTCGTAAGTGGTGGCGAAGAAAGGAAGATCCGACGTTGGCGCATAGAGGATGGCGAGGAGGTGGGGGCGCCAATGGATGCGGGGAGCTGTGTTTTCGACATTGCAGTGTCGCAAGATGGAAAGGTGATCGTCAGTGGAACGGCATATGGCTTGGTGACGGTGTGGAAGCGAAGAGTCACTCAAAAGTAACCGAGTTCAACACACCCCTGCTTGCTGTCCAAATCTCAGCAGACTCGACGAAAATTGCGACTGGATCGTATGACAACACTGCTTGTGTCTGGTCGCTGTCGACTGGCGCACGACTGCTCGGCCCCATTTACCTCGCTCGAGGTTCGTCAAATTCGGAATGCACGCGACTTCAGCTGCATGGATTTTTTGTTCAAAAACCTCATGGCAGCCAAGGAGTTGGAGCACGCCCTGTTATTCGTCAATCGAGTCGTTGATGCACAGCTCGGTTGGCAGTGCTCACAACTGACTAGATCGAGGAAAAGGGGGAGGTTGAGACCGAGATTGATCATGCAGCAGCAGTGTCGATGTCATGCACCGCAAGACCAGCGGGGATATGATGGCTCGAGAATGGGCCGGTACTACAGGTTGTCGTTGTCGTCTGAATCGTGGTACTTACATGGAAGCATGCTGTAGCCATCAATCACGGCGCTGCGGTCTGATTACTAGGATTGATTAGATTTATTATTTAATTATGATTTTAGTATTTACGAATATGGACTTATTATGATCTAATTGTTGATGGGCGTAACCGAGCGTGACTCGGTGGGTTTGTCACTGCACCTAAGTCTCCAGACGTTCCTGGAAGCGTCCCCTTCGGACGTAGCCCTTGCGGAACGTCGGGTTCTAGGAAGGGGCGAGGAAGAGGAGCGCTATGGCGTGCGTCATAGATCCAAATCGGGCGTGGGAACAATACGGTGAAAAACAGCTCGGGAACTATGAGACGCAGACAATGACTACCGCGTCCCCTTTCAGAAGCGCAGGCTCGTCGGCCTACCTAATGGGCCCTCTTGCCAGCATCAGCTCCTTTGCCGACCAACCAGACGTCAAAAAAAATAGTAGCGGAACACGGAATTACCATATATATCGAAATCATTGCAATGAATTGGATATATATGGTAATTCCGTGGCGCTAAGCGAGCACTCAATGCGCTCCACGGTGAGATCCACTGTCATGTATGCTTTCGAGATGCCACTGACTGATTGGATCGCACAACCTACCCCTCGACCAGCTTCTATTGTTCATTGCCGCTGCTGCGTGGTCTGGAACGGTTGCTACTGCTGCTTCAATGCCTTTTCGTGTGTCGACGTGAGGGTGGACGTCAAGATCCCTGGTGGGGTGCTTGCATACGTGGTCAATCTGTGCGGGGAGCGGTGCGTGGCCCTCGCGTTTTGGTCCTGGTGGGGATGCCAGTGGGGTGGTGCTGACATGGGCGTAGACGCGAGGCGACAATTCGGGATGTGGCAAGAGGCGTGCGTGTCGGCGTTGTTATGTGCGATTTTGTACTCGGATGATCCAACGTATTGGTTGGATGCGTATCGCAAGCTGGATCCGATCATGTCCGGGGAGGGGAGGTCAACTTTTTACACGCGGTCAAGGCGCTGCTTATGATAGGTGTGTCTGCGCGTTGGGGGCGGTCCTTGAGCATTGACACGATGATGGATAGGTCGGCAAGTGAATTCGGATCCCAAGATTCGGGTGGCAATGGTCGTGTCGAATCATTTCACGGCGGGGGTGATCAAGTATTTTGGGGTGATCGGATGGCATCAGCAAGCGGCGAATCTGTTTGAAAAGATGATGGTCAAGGAACCCAAGGTGGCGTCGTTGTCGGCCAAGAGCTACATCAGGATGAGTGCGTACACTTGCGTGTTGCAAGATGTCATGTTGACTCACCAGCAGACCAGGAGGTCAAGGCGGTTCAGATCATGTCAGCGGCGATGAAACACATGCCGCATTCATATACGCTCTTGCACGCTCAGAGCAATTTTTTGCATTCCAAAGGTAAATCAGCCTGGGCTCTCAAATTGGCCGTCAATTGCGCACCGAGGGAGTTTGTGACGTAGGAGAAGTTGACCCAAGTTGTACATTGACACCAAGTATTACGAGTCGGTGCGTCTTTGTTTTCTCACTGCTGATCGTTTGGGGTGATCGGCGTACCACAAGGCACCGTTCACACTCAATTTGTGTTCCATGTTCACGTCGAGGACGCCGCCGTGCGCTGCAAGCAGATTCTCGCAGAGTCGCAGATCACCGGCGTCGAGATCGCATTCCGCGAGCCAGTCTTCACCCGGTCCGCCGGTCTGCAGCTCCTCAACCACGTCCCCTCCGTTGAACCGACTGCCGACGTACGCGGCCCATTCACTCCTGCACTCGGTCTCCGAGTCGCTCCCAAAGCCTACCCTCACTTCGAAGGCGCCGGTCGTCTCTACCTCCGCGAAGGCGGTGAACACTATCGGGTCCTCCTCCTTACGGCCCGCCATGGTGTTCTCCCACCGAGCGAATATCGTAACGAGCTCTATGCCCGCAAGACTAACAGCTCGCCTCGTCGCGAGGTCATCCTCCTCGGCAGCATGGCCTACCAGAACGCACTCGAGTCCATCATGGGCAAGATTGGGCGCGAGGCTATCATGCTCGACCACTACAAGACAAGGTTAAGGGTTTGGGGGAGGCCGTCGAGGGCGGGGACGCCGCCATAGCTGACGCGCAGGAGAAGTTCACGGCCAAGTTGGTGGAGGTGGAGGAGTCGACAGGGGCCCTGAACAAGTTCCATGGTAAGATCACGAGGTTCTGGAGCGCAGAGCAGCGCATCCTGGGACACGTCTTCCACGCCCCTCCGATTTCCGTCGGTACCGGCAACAAACGCTTCACGGAGGACTGGGCTCTCGTTGAGCTGCACAGGAAGATCGACTCGAAGGACTTCAAGGGCAACATAATTCATCTTGGTACGTATCAATCTATCTCATTAAGGTCGTATAGTCTAACTATTATATCCAGGAACCAGAATTACGCCCGCCGATTTCGTGTTGAAGATGCAACCTCACACAGAGTCCCGCACCTCCAAATATCCGCGTGGCGGCCTCCTGCAGCTTCAAGGCGTTGTCAAGGAAGACGAGCTGCGCCACCCAACCATGCTAGACGCGAACGGCGAAGAGTGTATCATCGTTGTCAAGAAAACGGGAATACCACCGGTGTTACCATCGGTCGCGCGACCAGCATCGAGTCCTTCGTCCGGGAATACGACTGCTACAACATTCGCTCGACGTCCATGGAGGTCGCTATCTACCCATACAGCCACAAGGACGGTGCTTTCTCCGCCCCTGGGGATTCCGGGTCCATCATCGCTGACGGAAAGGGCCGTATTGTCGCCCTCCTTCGAGTCACCGGCGGTGCCGGCCAGACCGATTCTACCGACGTGGTTTATGCGTCACCATACTACTGGGTTGACGAACGTATCAAGGAGGCCTTTCCCAATGCCCACCTCTACCCGATCACGGCCTGGTAGGTCGCGATATCGATACACTGGCACGACGACACCGGGGACACTGGCGAGGTGGTCTTGTTCCTTTTCTTCTTGCTTCTACCTAGTATGCAACTTCTTCCCCTTCTGTCACGCTCCTTTATGTTACTATGTTTTCATAAATAAGTATCTCTAATCCGAGAAAATTTACCGTAGAACGAGTAGGAGGGTTCCCGGGAAACCCCGGATTTCTCTGAGTGGTGCAATCGAGTGACAACAATATGTCCGTCACTGCGATGGCCTTTCTCCACCAGATGGGTCGAAGACGCTCGGATCGTGAAATTCAGGAGAACTCGCCCATAGTCGTCAGCTCGCACGGCGCCAAATGCAAGGAAGTTACCATCGAGACCTCCACACCAGTATCTAGCCTGGGTGTCATAGCGTTGCCACCAACGCGGAAGTATCCTTTCGATCTTGTCTTTAGCGGCCGACCAAGCAACGATTTATCATGACGTTGTCAATCCCCTGCTCGACGAAGCCCTCACAGGGTACAATTGTGACGAACACCCATCGGCGAGTACTCATAATACCGCGTCCCCTGGTCGTCCCTACACCCCTCCCAACAACAGTGCCTCTCCCCCTGCTGTCTACAACATCAGCGCTGGAGAGCTCTCCACCGATTCGGCCTCACTTCTGGCGGCCGCAGCCGTGGCAGTACTGGCACTCACTACCGTTGTCGAGTTTCATCAGCGACGCCGCCATCTCATTTATTGCCTGCGCTATGGAAAGCCAGACAACCGTGCTCTGTTATGCATTGTGACTTCTTCTATAACCGATAATCACGATCGGTCAGACTCCTGGCACTGCTGTGTTATATTTGAATCCCCCTCTGCTGTATAGTTGAATAGATACCTCTCTGATGGGGGATGAACATAAACCTGAATTCCATTTTGTAATTGGGCCCATTCTCATCCATGCCGCCTAGACGTCATAGTTGCAAGTGCGAAAAGCTGAGATGGAAAATGAAGGCAAACTTAAACAGTGATCCACCAGTCTAAGCACTCGTCTGCACTAATAACCAGCCAATAAATAAAGGAGCCTAGAAGAAGTCGCAGAAAAAACTGGTCTTTGATGATGTTGTGTCATTGTCGATGTCGATGTCGAGATGCTTAGGCAAGGACGTTGAGGTGCGCATTGGGGAACCCGTTGGCCCTGATGCGCTGGAGGAGCCACCAGAACGGAGTGGCATAGGTCATATCAAAGGACTTGGTCGTACCAGAACCGCCCGTGAGCATGCCACCGATACGGCCACGGATGTCAGCGATTATCGAGCCTGAATCGCCAGGTTCTGAAAAGACGTCCGACTTGCTGTCATAGCTGATTATCCCCCACTCCATGGAGGTCTGGTTGACTGACATGTCGGTGAAGTAGTCGCGAACGATGGAGAAGACGCCGTTCGCGCGGCCGAGGGTGGCATCAGTGGCATTGCCGCTCTTGATGACCAACAAGCACGGGTCGCCGTCCGAGTCCCACATGTCAGGGGTGCACATCAATTCGTCAGTGATGGTGCCAATAAGCGGAAGCAGACGACCATCGGGATACTCGAACTCCCAGTTGGCGTCTCCACGGGGGAAACAATTGACTGTGAACTCGTCGGGCGTCAACTTTGTTCCTAGATATAAACCAAAAAGATATTTAGGTTGGTTAGTAGGGTCTTAGTCAGGTGGATGGTCAAAATGCACCGAGGTCCAACTTATTGCCTTGGAAGCCATCACCGAGCTTGGCCCGGTCGACCTGGAAAATTCCCCAGTCCTCCGTGAAACGATGTTCACTGACACCGAGACTGATGGCTGGGGAGCGGAGGACGTGGCCAAGGATGCAATTGTCGAGTTTTTTCCAGTCCCTGTTGACCTGATCGAGCAACACTCCAAGTGCCGCCATCGCGTTTTCGGCCTTGTCCAGTAACCCCTGAGTCTCAATCCGGGTCACCTTTGCCTTCTCAACATCGACAGTATGGAAGCCAGGACAACCGTGCTCCCTTCGGACAAAAAAATTCAGGCTCAACGACTTTCGGCGTGCCCGGCATACGAATCAAGCAATCGTATTGCTCAGTGTCAGTGACACCCCCCGAACACCACATCGGCCGAACGTCCTAAGTACATACAACGGTAGACAGAGTGCTAGTAGTCGTATTCCAATACTATCTTTGTGCCAAGAAAAAAATCAAGTCAGTGCAAGCTAGTCCGAGTCCGAGTCCGAGCTCAAAACCACAGGATCTGATGGCATCCTGCCCTTCCCTTTCCTCTTTTCTCCAAATGGAGGTAACTTGAATCCTGGCCATTTGCAGAAAGCGTTGCAAACATGTTCCTCCTCGAATGTGTCAACAGCCTTTTCCAAATTCCCTTCACAGAACAAGTCGCGTCCAATAGTGCTAAGCAAACACTAGTTAAAAACTGCTGGTGACTGAAAACAATCAGGATTGCTTATGGATTGGTAAGAATCTGGGGATCTGTTAAGAGCGAGACTGTGCCTACTCGCAACATTGATCAGTGTCTGAGTAGGACGGCATGTACTAACAATACCTTGGTAATCAGAAACATATGCAGAACCTTTTGTCTTGACGTACTGAACGTGCTGTGTGAATGCAAGGAACTGTGCGACATCATAGCCCACTTCCCAAGGCTCCAGAAGAGGTGCACAATCACTGTTATGAATGAATTTCGTGAACACTGTATCCGCGTCTTCAATCTTCTCCTCACAGAGATACGTGCAGTCGATAGTAGAGGGCGCTTTGGATCCTCTGATAGGATTGTTCGCATAACAAAAAGCAAGTCCGGCATCCACGAAGCGTATTGAAGGAATCGGGAAAGGTGGTGGCTCATCGGCTCTTGCAAGCCTCTTGGTGATGAAGTTGTCCACAAGTTTGAACAGGGCTTTCGACCAATACAGGACATTTGCCTCACGGAAGACCTTCTCTGACTCCTCCTTGACCCCCCAGCGCTTGAAAGGGCCCTCTGCAAGTTGGTCTGGTCGGCGATTGTAGGGGCGCTTGATGACGATTGACTCATGTGAACGTGAACCAATCCCAGTTACTGTGGGTTTTGAGAGTACAAGGGTTGCAGCGTGTGCACTTTTGAAAGCACCAGCGCCGACAAAAGAATCACCACTGCCAAGCCGTAGCTGTCCAGGATGTAAAGCGGTCACACTCTTCTTGGGATCTAAGTCGAATTTGTAGTGATCTGGGCTCTTCAAGATTTGCTTGATGGAAACCGTAGGAATTGGATAAAAGTCGATCAGGTAGATGGTGTTCTTCAAGACTACAAGCAATCAGCGATGGATAAAACTGACAACGGGAAAAAAACTTACATAGTGATGTGTCCAGATCGGCTGCACCGCCAACTCTTAATGCCTTGTGAAGACTGGAACAATCAGGGGAGAAGGGTTCCACCTTGACTTGGACATTATCAACCAGTAGTTTCTTCGTAGGCGGGGACTTGGTTGTATTACTGGCTACACTTCCTGAGTGCACATGCGCACGTTTAATTGAAATTGGTGATGAGACACCAGTAATCTATAGTAGTGACGTTAGTCCAAGTTCGTATCAACCCATTACAGTATTACATTACCTTAGCTGCTGAATCATGTTCCTGGTCATCCGGGATCTCAAAAAAGAGTGGTAGGGTCAGAGATGGGGGGGTGTTGCATTCAGGCTGTATATGGGATGCAGTGTGGTGATAGGACACAACGGTACTAGTATGCGGCAGCTGAGGGTTCATTTCCCGAGAACGAGCCTTCATCTTCCCAGCAGCGGACCCAGTGGTACTAGTATGTGGCTGTGGGTTCGTTGCCCGAGAGCAAGCCTTTGTCTTCCCAGCCATGCTGAAGCTATCTGTGGCAGTTGTACTAGGTTCATGCTGTTGTGTAACGAATTTCTGGTATTCATCCCATTGACTCTGTGGGACGACAACATAAAGAGGAAACTGGCAAGTCTTGAACACATAATTCTTTCCCTTGAGATGCAGACACTCGCGGTAAAAATATCCCTGGGAGGTCTCTGCTGTCTCACGATGGTTGCCAAGATCGACCCAGGTATCGTCACGAACAACGAACTCGTCTGAGCGCCATGGAAACTCAGGACAGAATGTGGTAATGAGGGGAACCACGGTTTCGCGCGCTATCTCCACAAGCTCATGAGCTCGGATGTGCGCATCAATACCTTTCTTCCCTTCTATGATATTCTAAAAGGAGAATTCATCAGTACATCATCCCCGCAGTGTGGTAGTCCTGAGTACTTACACCAAATAGCGTTCCTGGTAAGCGGCTTTTTCTCATTCCACCACCCTCATGAAACGCAGAGATACTGAGGCTAATGGTTTCGACTAGACGACCAAGAGCTGAGGCTGACCAATGCTGAACTTTGGAGGAATATGATGCGTGGTGTTCACTATAACCTGATCGGCTAGGACCGGAACGTGGCAGGGATGCTGACTTGATAGCCAGATGACCAGGGACATCGGCCACAGGCCATGCCGAAGGGACGTGCACTTGAGGGCCAGTGCGTGCAACTGGTGGAGGCAGAGCACGCACAGGTGGAGGGTTAGAAGGCGG
>JBBPNN010001242.1:0-10987 GCA_038090935.1 Hortiboletus campestris
TCTCTACTGTGGCACACTAGAGAATCCTTGGATGGTACCTGACCACTTTGTAGACAAGTTGCAGGAACTGTGGGACAAAGTCATGTTAGATTGGCCATACTGGTTTGACGAGGATGATGACGTCTATCGTTTGGTAAGGTCTTTTGCCCGACATTGATTGTATCGCTAATGGCCTTGGTTGCCGAATCGCATTCCCGGTGTAGTGCATGCAAAAGATTTACGAGTGGCGCACTCACATCGGCAAAGCAGGCACTGAGGCTGTCGAGGCGCTGTGGGCTTCACATTCGAAATATGAAAACCCCGAGGAACGGAAGGCATACGTTGATTTTGCTCTCGGTCGAAGCCTTCCATTCATGTACGGCAGCGTGGAATATCTAGGAGCAAATGAGTATCGCGTACGTCCCTTTCAAGTATCTGATATAAACACAAGGTCACGGTAAAAAATCCTTTAGGTCTCCAAATCATTTCTGTCGCAGCTCGTGCTGCAGACCTTTGCATCTCACATCAGGGATGTTTCGGCGGTCGACAATGATACTTATCACAACTTATTAGACTATGCAATGCCGAGGGGTGCACTGGTCTTGGCTGTCACATCGGTATGTAGCGGTATTCAGGTGTGGTATTAGAACGTCTGAACCGCAGTCATTACAGGTCGAGCGGGCTTTGACATTGTATTCCACTGGAGTCAAAGAGGTGCCCACCAAGAGGTCCGAGGCCAGTTTTTCCGACATTGGGTGGGGCACGAAGACTCTGCTATACACGCGATCAATCATGAAAGTCGGAGACGGCAAGTTCGACCAAATCGTCAGCAGGGCTCGGGAATACTGCAGCGCTGCAGTGCGTTCTAGGCAAGCGCAAGTCTCTTACGATGTATCAGCAGCAGGCGAGATCAACATGGATGACGATCGGGCGTTAATCGCGGTGTCCTCTGATATCGAGGCTGAGTCGGATGGTGAAGGCAAGCCATTTATCGCTCAGATGTGCACATCTCTAATTGCTTGTCATTATTGGACAGTGCCGGGAGGTGAAACGGCATAATTCATCGTGGACGAGAGAACTAGAAGGGGCTTGATCACGCAGTTAGACTTCCGGCCCTGCTATACCCTGTTTCCTACTGTCATGTCTGAATTCACTGGTTTTATGTTCTTACTGTGCGCAACTGCGAGTGAACTGTTCGGGTCTGTGCATGGACTGCGTACAGGTGACGCAGTCTGTATACATAAATGACATGCCTTTTCACAGTTACCTTACTGTAACGGCTTTCTGTCTGTCGGGTCTGTCCACAGTCCGTGCAGATGTCACAGTTGGGGTGACATCTTGCTGATGTAGTATGGCCTCGTACGGCCCTTGAGTACCACCAATACTCCGCATGTTTTGGCAAGTGTGGCCAAAGCTTGAAAAAAAGAATGTCCTCGCAGCGAATTACCTGCTGAAAGCAAGGTGATATATTTTCCGTTTCGTCTGCCAAACGTCAACAGCAACAAATAAACTCCTATTCACTGGGGTGTACCACCAGTTTCTAACCATACTCATCTCATCTCGTCTGAACTATTTTCCAATCTTCTTGTCCAGCAAGGTCCCTGTCGCCACATTCGCGTGAGCGATCACATGCCGCTGAATTGTTGCCTTGTGAAGAATAACTCGATACGAAGTAATTGACGATCACAGACTACGTCTCCCAGCTTTACCCCGACATGACAGAACTACAAATCCAGGAAACAGTATACACGTATCAAGATATAAGTTCACCACTCGAACAGGCTACCCCCGTCGTGGGTAACTGTAAGTAAATGCTGTCTGGAAATATCATTCAGATCAGTCGATGATCGAGGGGTTTGCAGTAGTCTTTGTTTCCCCGACCTACTTCTTGCTGGAAGCGTTCTCAGGTCGATCATTCAAGGTAAGTACAAACCTATTTGTGAGGGCTGCGTATACACATATTTTTTGCCAGGGTATCTTTACTGTCCCTCGACTCCCTCCAGGGCTTCACGGCAATAATGTGACGTATCACTTTGGTGATATGCTCACCTTCCTTTCTGTTGTCTCCGCGTTCGCTGAGTTAGTACTAGCGTCCTTCCATACAATAATTCGCAGTTCCTCGCTGCTTTCACGCAAACATTCTTGGCGTTTGCCATGTGCTTGAATGTCAACATCGCATACGACCCAACCAACATCATGCCTTATTAGAACGTACTCTATCCACCAAACGGAATACTGTTCAATACAAGAACGAGGCAACGACCTCGGCTTCAGACCCATATATGCAAGCTGTCACGGACTACCTGGAGGCAAGGGGGACTTTCGCACCTAAATTGTCTGGGTCCGCATTGCCATGTTTACTTCTGGTACCTTTTGGTTAGTATACATCAGTCAGCAGGCCGGCCTAGTCCCCATCATCGAGCCCGATGTCGATTTTGCGGAGTATGCTGACCTGAGGAGTGTGGAGGTTCAAGTCAAGATTATCAACTTGATGTTAGGCTCGTTGATCAAACCTTCTTTCACGGCGATCAGTCTCGCGACGGCAACGGCACTTGCTCGTTCCGTGCCCGCGCCAGCCGCAGGGCCCTGTCGTGTTCTGTTCCGGTAAGTACATTCTTCCCGACGGGTTCCTGCTCAGAGACCCCTGTTTTCAGGGGGTCGGTCTCGGGTGCTATCTTAATCTTGCGCATGCCGTTGTGAACAACTCGTTCCGATCTTGTGAGTCACATGTAAGACACTGACGGATTCATTTTTGCAAGAATCATCGGTTGATGCTTAGCACGACCATATCTAGAAGGTGACAGAATTTCCTAATGACCTTGATCGCATTCTTCCAGTGTGCTCAACATGTGGGGAGACACCAAGACAAATGCTCGATCGCCGAGTCACTATGCTACCGGAAGTGGCGGGCAGTGGTTCAGGTGATTGAGCACGGGACATCTAGCCCTCCTGGCGTGCCAAAGGTCCCGCCTCGCACAAGAAGGTGGTTGCAGGATAGTGCTTTAGTATCCATGGGCCCGCTGATGTTCAGTACAGTAACTTCTGGCCTACGCTGTCCCTCAAATCGACCATACTATTATGTGTACTGATCGCATGGTCCTCCATATCGTTCTCTGCAATTTTTAAAGAAGTGTATTTTCTGTGTCGACTCTCCCTGAATCGAGAATCCTATCAACTGACCGCTGGCCAGACGGCCAGTTCATCTGTGGGGCACACAATTGGCCACAGATTTCCTCCATCAACTGGTCTGCTTCATTCAGTGTTGATTTTCAGGTAATGAAGGCTCCAACTTCATGGCCTGCCAGTTCGCTTGATGTTTTGCAGGTATAAAGGACCAGAACTAAACAGAACTCATCCCAGTCCGTTGGGCTCTCAAAGCACAATGCTCGCTGCATCGCTGTTCTTTACCCACTATGAAGCCCTTTCTGCCTGTGCTCTCTCTGCTCCTGTTTAGGGTGTTGTGACGTGGTCCCATCTACAACCACCCTGCAGACTTCTGTCTGGGCATATTGCATGCTTCAATAGTGCCAATGGGCTCCGAGCAAAGTACCAGGCCCCCGGAACAATCCCTAATTTCTCATACATTGGAGGCGTCCCAGGCCTCGTCTGGGACTCTGTTGAGTGTGGTGATTCCTGCTGGCAGTTGACTTACGCCACGTTGATGGTCAAGTAAGCACCATCAACACCGTTGCGGTGGACTCAGGCTTACTCATTCAACATCTCTTGCAGCAATGAACTCGTTGACCAGTTCCGTTGCCATCGCTGAGAAGGATACTGTACTGCCGCGGATGTTTAAGTCCCGGCTGGCGCTTGCTGGTTGTCAGGGCAGGTGCGAGTGATGCTGTGCCAGTGATGAATGATGGTGGGTTTGGGGTTTGGGGGGTAAGTTGGCGGCGGTTTCAGACCCCGAGGGAGCATACTCCTAGTAGTAGGGGCTTTACGACCTTTCAAATTGTCAATATTTTTAGCAGCGCTTAGTCACAGATACGGTCTGTAACAGTTCCTCACTCGGACAAGCAAGACCGAGACGAAAGTTGTAACCGACCGGTCTTTACATACTACTCATATTAAGTACCTATAGACTTTCAGAAAATTGATGCATCACCTTGCTTGGAGAGCAAGGTCCATGTTTTACGACTTATTCTGCAGATCATCAACTCAAACAAACTGGCAAGTTTGTATCTATACAGGTTGAAGAATCTTTTCCTTTTTGGTTGCTATCTCGTCTACCAACAAAGAGAAAGGCAGGGCATCGGAGACCGAGACCGAGCATGAAGCTTGAAGAATGACCTTTTTTTTTGCCATCTCGCGTTTCCTTTCTGCAAGCAAGGTTTCAATTTTAGATCCCTGATATCTACCAGTAGATTGCATCATATGTATTTAATATGATGAGTAAGTTAGCAGGGGAGCAGAGATACGCGAAAGGAGCGTGCCTAACGCTGAGGTCACTCCGTCCTTCCCCAGCGCTCGGCTTTTATATTAGATGATCTCTTGCTTTGGCTTTTGAATTGGAACGGAAGAGAGCAGCGCTAAAGATAGAGCGGGCGTAAATGCGCTTATATTTTAGATCACCCTTTTCGTACCTGGTATGATGATTAAATTTAATACTAGTAGGGAGCGCGTCAGGTTCCTAACGCTGAGGTAACACCGTCCTTGCCTGCACGGTTTTTAGATCAGATGATCCCCTGCTTTTGTTTTTGAATTGGAACGGAAGCGAGCGGCATCTAGTGGTGCTGAACCTTGGGCAAATGCGCCCATATCTTAGATCACCGATATCTACTTTTCATACATATTTGATGTGATTAATAAGTTAGTAGGATCGGCCTCTCGGCTTGGCGTCACGTGAACTTGCGTAGCTCTGACATTAGCGCTCAGTGATTGGCAGGAAGCCGCATATGCCACTTCTAGAGTGGTTGTACAGGCTTGCTTTCCATACACATACCCATTCCCCGCGCGGACAGGGCACCCCGCACACATTCCGCAGTCATGCGGTAGGACTTTTGTCACCGCTACTGTAACACCGCCAACTGGCAATGTCGGAATGGTCCTTTTCGTTCACGGTCAGAAACTCCAGGCGCACAAGGGTATAAAGATGAAGCCAAAGGGACACTCCTCAGCCCAGGTTCGCCGTTCTTCACCTGCGAAGTGTCTTAGCAAACCATACCTCAAGTCTTTTTTTCATCATGAGGTTCATCCCATCCCTCGCTATCCTTTCTGCTGCTGTCTTGCCGTGCCTCGCACAAAGCGGAACTGTGAAGGTCACGTACGACACTGACTATGACGATCCCACTTGGCCACTCAATAAAACCGCCTGTTCCAATGGCGTTAATGGGCTCGCAGGAAAGTGGCCTACCTTAGGAGACGTCCCCAGTTATCCCGCCGTGGGGGGCATCCCAGGACTCACCTGGAACTCCCCCTTGTGCGGCACTTGCTGGCAGCTACAATATGTTGCCAACGGCACCACGCACACCCTGGACATCACTGCAGTCGATGCGGCTTATACCTACAATATCGCGGAGACGGCATTCAGTACTTGGGCCGGTAGCAGTGGTGTAGCAGCAGGCTTTGTGTATGCGACAGCGGTCCAGGTTTCAGCTGCTAGTTGTGGGATATTCTGAATCAAATGGTACGGAAGCGGAGTCTCTCTGTCCCTAATAACACCGTCGTTCATGCTCTCTTCATTTACAGTAAACGGCGTGGATCTATCACCTTCATGAATTCTTTGTACAATAATAGGCGGACTTTCCTTTCTTGATGGTATGGTAACGGTTGAAGGGCTGCTTAGTGTACGGTCAGAGTAGATCGGAAACGCTTAAATCTAGTCTAGGTTAGCGGCCGTTCATTACTAGTACTCGATCGGATGGACACGAATGTCTTCTGTATGCGAAGCAACATCTTCAGTCGAAAAATTGCAAGCATGTCCGAGTCAGATCTGTAACTGTCTTCAAGAAGAGGACGCACAGGGTTGAACATCAAAATCTCCCGTCGCCGATTTCTACCGTTGGGACGAAGTGTAGGGTTTTCCCTTCACGGCTCAAAGTCACACGTGCGTTAGCGTCCGAGCCCGTTTGATATGCATATATGGTGGCTTACAGACTAAGCGTCACGGCAAGGAGCGAGTTTTACAAATGGATAACACACTTTAGTACTCCCTACGTTCTGCTTATCAGATTGAATTTGTTGTCACCGAGTCTCTTCTCCGTGTAGTCTGGATTATCGACAGAGAGCAGCCAGGCGATAAACAGCGAGTGTGAAACTTCCAGAAGCATTCGACCATATTGCCCGCCGATGACCTACCATGGAGGAGAGCTTGGGCAATGACAAGCATTTGATTGACGCCGTCTGGATATCCACACCATGTGACCAAAAGGATGCAGTCAGCACGAGGGAGAACAACCCAAGAAATCCAGGAAACCAGAAGCTCACACACTGGGCTAGTGCATATAGGACGCTCGATAATATATGTACCGTCTACCACCGAAGCCATATGTATGATCCATAAATGCAGTTTCAGCAGGATAACCGTCGATGGTCGCAAGAGTAGTCATGTTGACAGTTCGTAGACAAGGGTGTCTGCAATGGAGTTAGGTCTAGGCGCAAAGGCAAAAGGAGTGCAGTTTCAGTGAGTCAGAAGCGGCGGAGCTTGCCCTCCTTGGGAGACAGTTTGATCATAATAAAACTGCCGCAGGTCCCAGTGTGAAGGAGGGATGAAATAATGAAGCGGTATACGGTCAATTTAGTAGTACTGCGAGGGCAAGGATGTCGAACTCGTGATTGCATTCGCGAAGAGAGGGGCTGGGTATTTCTGCCGTCTGCAACGATATACTGGAGGACAGCAGTGGCACATGGCAACACAAATCGGATCACTCACTCTCAGCCGTGGACTTTACAAACCAGCGGGTTGGCTCAAAACGCCGTAACCCTGAAAAGATTTCCACCGAATGTCGCGATCTGCGAAGCAACATCCAAGTCAAATAGTTACCGGTAATATAAACGATCACACTCACGTCCCTTGACCCCATTGCACTGTTGGTCCATTGCGATACTGTTTAGCGTTTTCAATGAGGGCACGTCGAAGAGATGACATACAAAATCCGGCGTTCAGAGCACGATCAGCCTCCATCCCGTTGCCTGCAAGGAAGCCTATCAACACAGTCAGATTTCAGGGAATATGTTACCCCGTGCGTGGCACCCAAAAGGCGGAGCCGATACCATATGACGACGAGGATCACACCGTAATGCGATTCTTGGATCAGGTCGGTTCCGCTATACAGGGTTGAATATTTGAATACCCAGAATCGCATCCACCGCTGTGTGTCCAGAATACGGCTGGTAGACCTCGCGCAGTTATCGTCACCCCTCGAGGTGCGTACACGCTGAGGGAAGTCGGTGATCACAAAGATAAACAAAGGCAAGGACAGATGCGAACTAGAGTTCAAGGCAGTCTTCTGAGCTTCCTGGCATGGTCGTTCTGCGCTCATTGAACCCACATAGGCGTACAGGGGCAGTGTCACCACTGCCGTATCCAACCTGATAACCCATGGCTGGTTCCGTGGTCACTTGCTGAATGTTTGTCTCATCCGGAGGTGGTTGAAAGCGAAGGTTTCCTGCAGGTCTGGCGGACATGGTGTCGATAAATGGAAGACAGGAGGCACCGCGTAGCGGATACGGTGCAGAGGCTGCTAACGCGGCAGACAATGCCACAACACCAGAGACGTAGTAAAATCAGTGTCAGCAGCAAGCGACGTCATTCCGACTCCAGTTGGGTGACTCATCAGATGGGACACCAAGGACTCCGATGGATGGATTTAATCGTGTGGCCCCGTCGGAAGAATTGGTAAAGCCTCGAGGACGTCTTTCACTGTACTTGTCGCTTGGTTCTCAAAATAACGCTGATCTGGGAAACCCACCACCATGGTAAGCAGGACATGAATGGACAAGGAGTGTATCCGTGAGGATTCGAGGCTCGCTTGATTGGCTGCCGGGGCGCTGGATCGGCCAGCCGTAAGGGTCTGTGCAATGTAATGTGAGTACATGGAACCTCCTTGAGGTCAGATGATGCATCGGTACGGAAATAGCGTAGATCAGCAGACTGCGGGCAGCAAGTTCACGAATTCCCCGGACCGGGATTGGCCCAGACGAGCCCAAAAGATGCGACTGAGCATCAACTTACTGTATCAAATCTGTTCCTGCTGGTGTGATTTCTGGTTTTGTTTCGCAGATAGTGTAACGTCCTCGGGGCAGCCCAGGAATATATATAGTCTGAGCCTCGAGAAAGACGGGACTGTACATCTACAAGTAGAGTCCCTCCGGAGTACCCTCGTTCTTTCTGTATAGGACCTATAAAAGGCACTGAGACACTCACCACAAACTTAAATGAACTACTCACCTTTTCCCTCGCTGCGGTGAAATCGACTTTCGTCACTCGCATTCGCCGTTCCCTCAACGCAAGCAAACCTGCTTCCGTACAAACTGCTTTGATATCGGCACCTGAGAGATCATCTTTCGCCATAACAAACTCTTCCAGGTCGACATCGCCACTCAAGCTCATCCGCGATGTATGTAGCCTGTGCGGGACAGATGAATGGCGTCAAGCAAGATGGTAAGTACAACGTACCGGAAAATATGCCGCTTTGTCTTTACATCTGGTAGAGGGAACTCGATCTTTCGGTCGATGCGACCAGGGCGAATGAGAGCTGGATCGAGTGTTTCGATCCTGTTGGTGGCCATGATGACTTTGACATCACCACGCGTGTCGAACCCATCGAGCTGATTGAGTAGCTCTAACATTGTCCGCTGAATTTCACGCTCTCCTCCCGAAGTTGAATCATATCTAAAAGGATACTGGTGAAAACTGGCCAGCAACTATGCGAATTTCACATACCGCTTAGTACCTATGGCATCAATTTCATCAATGAATACAATACTTGGGGCATGTTCTTCTGCTACTCGGAACATTTCTCGCACGAGTTTTGGACCGTCACCGAGGTATTTTTGAATAAGTTCAGAACCGACGACGCGCAAGAAAGTGGCAGAGGTCTGGTTTGCAACGGCCTTGGCTAGAAGAGTCTTTCCCGTTCCGGGAACACCATAAAGGATAACACCTTTGGGTGGTTTAATACCCATTTCCTCATAGAGTTCTGGATGCGTGAGAGGAAGCTCAACAGATTCCTACGCAACATTTAGCGAGCAGTCCAACGCGGTGTCCACTATGCCTACCTTGATTTCTTGTATCTGCTGCTCGAGACCACCGATATCCGCATAACTCTCCGTTGGAGCTTTCTCGAGCTTCATGACGCTGACCAAGGGGTCCGTGTCATCTTCCAAAACACCGACGACTGCTTGATTCTTGTGATGCAGTAGTACTGAGCATCCGGGCTCGATGCGGTCTTTGTCTACGAAGCTCATTATTGGCACATAGGACTCTGGCCCAGACGCAGTGCTGATGATGGCATGGTCGTCGTCGATGATCTCCTCCAGCGTCCCCACTGCCATCGGAGTACCACGCAGATCGTCGACTTTCGACCTCTCGTCTTGGTTCTTCTCCTCTCTAGACGACTCGGGCTTCAAACGTTCCTGGTTCTGGATGAACTCTTCCTCAAGGATGAGGTAGTCCTTGATACGCTCCATCTTGAGGAGACGCAGACGACATCGCGTGCTCGGATAGATGGGAGGCAGCTTGGACGCCGTTGCAGGGCCGCGCTTTCTCTTCTTTCCAACCCGCGTGGGGAGAGGGGGCTCCCATTTCTTCTTCTGCTGGTCTTTCTTCTCCTTGTTATCTTGGTTCTGGCCCTGGCCGGCGGAGGGCGGTATTCCTGAAGGAGCGTTACCCTGCAAGATGACATGAGCGAATTTACGACGTCAAAGGGGATGGTCCCCACCATGTTTGCGTTTCTTGTCGAGCGGAATGGACGAGGTCGACGCGTCAGTCATTTACCGATATGGACTTGGACAGCCGTGGAAATATGCACGTGACCATGACTGTCCGCCTGAAGACTAACCGGTAACCACTCAGTATCCACGCAACATATGGCCTCGGCGATCACACCATTGACATCCTCTTCGAGGTTCATCGAAGCAGGCATGTCCACGTCGCACCAGTTAATGTATACTGACCGTCCGTCAGACGAGGACGACGATGACCTCAACGAGCAGGATATCCCCGGATTCACCGCACCAGGTCTACCTTCGCCAGTCATAGACAAAGGGAAATCGCGCGCGCCAGATCCAGTTGGACAGGCGAGCAGTACTAGTGCATCTGGACAGGCCGTCTCAGGGAACATTGGTAGCTCGAACGCGCCACACAAGTCCGCTAGGCAGACGGTGGGTGGTATTCGCGTCGAAACACGGTACGTGTCCTTCGTGTGATTTGGTCATTAACTGAAAGTAACTCGGGTGTAGGTACACGGGAGTCGACACCCTGGACGAACCCGTAACCACAACGATCGTTCGTGCTAACCCTTGGCCCCTTGCACTGCACTGACCACTGACGTGTAGGCGCGTGACCTTCTCTCGATATACGCGAAACTCGTTCAAGTGTTGTATCCCCGTAAAGCTACCGGGCGTGAAGTCCTGAGGTATGTTTCGTTATCAGTTGGAGGATATGGCCTGACCCATATTAGGGATTGGGATCTTTGGGGACCATTATTACTTTGCCTTGCCCTTGGTATGATGCTCAGCGTGAATGTATGCGCATGTCTGGTCACTTTTCCGTATAATCGACTCATCTGTGTTGAAGGCACCAGCCAGCCAGGCTCTCGGGGTGTTCACGAGCGTGGTGGTAATCGTTTCTGTGGGATCTCTTGTGGTAACTGTTCAGGCAAAGGTAAGTTCAAGAATTGTTTCCAATGTTACCTTGTACAAATCTTTTAACTCCTAGTTACTCGGAGGCAGAGTGTACGTATAAGCGCCGATCCGCCAGTATGCACGTGTTTGACTGCTTTCAAGTTCATTCTTCCAGGGTTTATGTGTTCTAGGGTACTGCATAGCACCATTGGACATTGCGGCG
>JBBPNN010001243.1:0-10984 GCA_038090935.1 Hortiboletus campestris
GGGCGAAGACTAGCTCAAGTTCAATCTCCGCTCCAACTTCCACGTTCCCAGGAGCTAACCAAACAGAAACAATCAGTGAAAGTGTCGAACAATCATGCATCCGAACAGGCTCTAATGTGAGGCTGAAGGAGAGATTTGGAGTCCGTGGTGGGTTGGCACGATGCAGAAACTAAGGATGTTCATAGTGAAAACTCAAGCAATCAATGTATTTACAACTCACTGGTACTTTTCTGTTTTTTTTTTTTCAGGACGGGCAGAGAGCCCTCGGCCTCCTCGGGCTTACACCTTCTCTTCTTCCTATCCTCCTTGGTCATCCAGTTCCAGTTTTTGTCAATGTGGGCTGCTCACCATGCAGGGTAGGAAGTACATGCCAACTGCTCGAGTTTCCATTGTCCATCTGCACACCTAAAAAGAGGGAATGATTTTTCAATGTGCGAGTGAAAGAATTCCCGGCCAGTTGCATCCAGCTCCCCCCAAACTTGTGGTGCCCATTTCATGTTGACAAGTTCTGACCAGCTGCTGCACATACAGGCATGGATGCTTGTTAATTTCTGCGCAGACACTGGCTCACTGTTCTCCTCCTCCAGATAAGGTTCTTTCCCACGCTGACCTTGCTGTGCCTGGCCAGAATCTAGCCAGGCCTTATAGTCACGAACCGTTCAAAACTTGATATGTGGATGAGTTTCTCCAGTAGGATGGTCAGATAAAAGAGGGTCAATTGCTGGACCGCCCTTTTGATTCATTACATCTCTGGAAAATAATGCAGGATTAGTACAATTTAGGTAAAGCTGTCATAGTACCTTAAAGTGTCTCACTCGGTGGTAACTTGAGTGAGCTTGATCTCAAGTTGCTGGATGCATTCACGCGCCTGATGGAGTTCATGCATACACTCCATATGCAATGGAGCACTCAGCCCTAGTGACTTACCACACACACAACCAATCTAGAAAGATATCTGATAACTGGCTGATCACTTACCATTGGATAGTTCCAGGCATCTGTGTAACTGGAAGGTGGAAATGGGGGGAGTATCCCAGGATTCCCAGCAGACAATGGAGGTTGAATTAATGGGGGTGGCTGTGTGGATTCTGGAGCCAGAGTGTCAGAAAAAGATGATGATGATGACGAAAGTGACAATGAAGAGCTGAGAATGCAACTTTGCATGGTGGGCAAATTATATGATCAAGAAGAATAGGATCTATACATTCAAGAAAGAGAGGGAATGGTGGGAGGGAAGAAAGAGATTGGAGATTGTCTTATCTCGTGCAGGCCAGCTTATATAAGTCAGTTACATCCACCCATGGCCTACACTCACACAAGGTTCTTTGCACTCTCTCATCCAAGTCATCATGTTGTCACCCCATGGCCACCGTACTTCTTCAAACTATATCCAGATTGCCATCCCTCTGAAGCATTCTGAAGAGACGTATCATTTTACATGCAATTCAGACGATCTGGGTAAGTATTTCTCTATATTCACGAAGAAAACTGATGCACTTTTTGTAGACAATAGAAATTGTATTGTCTTGTGTACGCGAGAACTTATCAAGACCTTCCAAATCTTCGAATATTGCCAAGAAAGAAGAACCTAGCCCCATTGTCGATCCTCTTGTTTCCATCAACAAAGGTAGGAAACGAGCTCTTAATCCTGGTAAGTAACACTTTCTATCTATTTTATTTCTTGAGAAATGCGTCAAAAGATAATAGCAGCCCAACTGAATCTGAAGATGAGTTTCCGCCACTCAAAATTACCAGTGGATCCACATCATTCAATGGAAACAAGGTAAGTTTTGGATCACTAGCATACATACAGTGCATATACAGTATGCACTACAATACTAATTTTTGTATAGGAAAATGTCATCAGGAAGCAATCTGGCAAGTACGAGAAGCCTATAGCTATGCGAGGCTCCTTTGCTAAGTAGATTTGGATGCGTCAAACATTTCAGTTGAGTGCTTGAGCTGCAAGATTGAGAAGCAGTGTACAATACATAGATGTAGGACTGTTTTTGTGCACAATTGATGTGATTGACCGTGCTACTCTACATTTTCATCTGGATCTATGTTGTCTTCAAAATTTCCTGCCCCTTCTCTGCCCAAGAAATGAGAGACAGCAAGACCAGGTCTTTTCATTGCATAGAACACTTCCTCGCCTTTGTCAAAACCTTGTCCTTGTCCGAGCGTGTACAGTATCATAGCGGTGACACAAATAATATCATGTATGTTCACAGCTAAAACTGATTCTGTTGTCTGGCAAAGAGGTACCATCATATGAGAGTGTTGTAGCATGTTCTGGTCAGGCGGTGAGAAGGGTCGGATCAGTGCAACATCTGCAAAGCTAGGATTATTGTTCTCATCTTCATGCACAAGCCTTGTATAGTAAACGGCCTCTTCAAACATGATTATGTCAAGTAGAGTAAACTATGATGGTGGGTACATGATCAATGGGAAAAAAAAACTCACTTTAACCATGCAGGATACACGCAATTTTTCGAGTGTTTTTAAAATTTCCTGCCATGCGCTACGAGCAATTTGGCCATTTGGTAGTCTAAGCTGTGCCCACCATCTAATACGAGGAATCAGACCAAACAGATGTCCAAGAAAATTGAGAATGGCTGCAGTAGTGCCATCAGATGGGAAGACTGGTAGCTTATCATGTTTATGGAGGAGTACATAACCATTGCTGAGGTCAAGAGAACCAAATGGATGGCCAGTGTGAGAGTCAGCCAGGTCAGGTAATGCTGCAAGTAGTGCATTCACATGTGCATGCCAGAGGCCTTCCCTTGTGAAGTTGACAAGGTAATTAGAGGGCTGTCAGATTTCTTGTTTAAGGTTCCCAATTGTCCACTCAACAGTCCACTGTGCAGTACAGATACTTGGCCCTTTTTGCAACGTCTCAGGGGCAAGGTGGAGAACTTGGTGTACGCAAGGTCGAATAAAATGCAGTCAGTCATTCCAGCATTGGTAGTACAATTCCTCAAATTCTCGCTCCCAAGCAGCTAGTAGCACCCATGCTTGAAGTACTTCTTTGTGTTTGATTGCGTGCTGGGTGAGAATCTGGAATCCTCGTACAAGCTTGCACAAGTTGTGCCAATACTGCTCAGGAAGAAGGTTAGAGAGAAGGGCTGAAGCAAGACCAAAAATGTACAGATGAAATTCTCATGTCTTGTAGTCTGTGTTTAGTTTCTCAGCGATGTTGTGGGGCTTCACATCAAATGAACCAGGTATATGATAGCCAGGTTGCTCAACTGCCAGTCCATGGGCTTGCCAAACCAGATCATCTCGTAAAACGGCCCAATCCCAGGATTCAATGTGGTCAGTCGGTGCACAATGGATTGTTCCATGCCAGAGTGAAATCAAAATATCCGCAAGATTGCCTGCCAAATGCATGACATCAGTTGTCATGCAAAGCGGTACACTAAGAGAACGACTGGGAAGGAGACTGAGAATCAAGGGAGGTTTTGTTATACCAGTTTCAGTTCAATGAAACTCAAACTGGCGTTGAGTTGGTGCGGACATAAGGTGGAGCAAGTTAGCGGAATATTCTTGATTACCAGCAGGGGGAAGGGAAACTGAGGATATATCTGGATGGTTGGTTCCTTCACAGCTGTTATCGGGTAGTAGAAGTGCCGGATAGTAATGTGAGTGGGTGTCCTTGTGTTGTCCCTTGACGCCGCAATAAAGATGGCAACCACTTTTTGCACAGTGTTCAACAAGTCCATCCCAATGCACAAGCCCAGGGCCAAAGTGAGGCCATGATGACAATGTCATGCTGTTTGATGTCACCTGCAATAACACCTCCTAAGAAATCCCAGCCCATTGCAATATTGTCAAGCACCATGACCTTGCCAGTCTGTTCAAGTTCATCAAGAACACCCTGCAAGTGTTCATGGAGATAGTTCATACATCACGCAGTTGCAGGGTCCCAAAAAAGAGCTTGAATTTGTGGTCCTAGAGGGAGTGTCATGAAGGTCTTGGCAGGAACCTTGATATGGCCATCCATAGCATCTTGCTTAGACTCATTCCAGCGTGATTTGTTGTATATAGGGCAGTTCTTGAGGTCTGAATAAGGTCCAGTAAATCCAACACATGAATTTGGACACATATCGTGTTTGACAGGTTCGATCCCAGTGTACGAAGCAATCAAATTCTCGACTCCAGGAAAGGAGAGGAGGTTCTCAATTCCACATGCTTCTGAAAAGTTCTCGCGAATGGATCAGATCATCCACTGATATGCGTTTTGAGAACTGTGTTTGAGTGCGAGATAGATCAAGATGGAGCACCTAACACCCGGGTTTTCGATTTGTATGGGAGCAGTAGGAGGATTTCGGATCTGAGTAAGCATTGGGCCTGTCATCTTTGCAATCAGATCTTTGAGTGAAGTGTTCCTGACAATGTGAATGAAGTCCATGGCATCTCGCAGTCTTGGGAGGACTGTGGCTTGAGAAAGGGTCTCAAGATCAATATCAGGTGGCCTGTGTCTGTCATGAGCGATTCGACAGGCTCTATTCAGCGGAATTAGTGTGTCTGGATCATTTTCTCGCTCGTTCAAGGATATTGGAGGGATGGAGAGTTGTTTGGGTTGTTCAGATTGCTGAGGTTCTTTTGGCTGGTCCTCCGGATGATGTGCCTGAGGAGACAATGCCAGAGATGCCGGGAAGTACAGCGGAGAGGAGAATCATTCAGGAGACACACTGGCAGGACTTGGGGATTTTGAATCTCATTCGACAGGTTGTTGGAGCTTGCAGATCTTGTCTTCTCAGGCTGTATGAGTAAAAAGAAAATAATCTACATACCTCTGAATCATCATTGGCTTTTGAGTGTGCACACTTTCTTTTTCTGACTCAGCGCTGGTATTCAGGACCTTTACAAGCTCACTTGGACAAGGCTTTTTCGGTGACAGCACAACATGCACTCTGAGAAAGCACTCTTCTGGTACTAGGACCAGCTTCATTGTGATTTTGCACAGCACTGGCACTGGCAGAGAGTAAATCTTTTGCAGCATCTAGTGAGGGCAGTTTCTTGATTGCGTCAATCCTGTGTCGTTTGTCCTCATCTGCATCCATCCGGTGCTGGTAAAACATAGTTTTTGGTTGGAAAGTTAGTTCACCATTGCAATGCTTGTGACATGAGCATATCCAGTGCTGGGTACTAGTAGCACTGGACGAGTTGGTACTAGTAGATGATTCCAGTGCCATTCTAACAGAACTTTCTAATTTACAATCAGTAGTAATTGAGGAGTGCATACCAGAGATGGCGGAATCAGCAGTGGTGAAGTGCATGATCAATGCGCAATGCTCATGTGATCTGCACAGAGGTGTGTTGGAGATGTCGATGCGACACACAACGTATTGACAATATCGATGGATTGTGTATTGAGCACTGTTATCAATGGTATCAAATTGTATCACACATGTGGAAATGTAAGATCTAATGATACAAAATATTACAAGTCCATATGGGACCATACAGTGGCTCAAAAAAGTGTCCCAATGTTTGCATGTTTTCCACTAAAGTCCATATTCCCCAACACCTCCTAACCCGGGCCCTAACATATGAGTATATCAAATGAAGTACCTACCATTGGCTTGCTATGGATGCAAAGGTCAAGAGATTTGGATAAGACCTGATGGAATGGTAGTCATTTCAAAATGACATGTCATTGGGACACTTATTTGACCCTACATTTGAGAATCATTATATCATATATAACATAGGCATTTGACAGCTATTGATGGTTGCTATGTTACAAAGCTGTGTAATTATGTAAATGACATAATTTCAAGCAATATAAATACCATGTGTCCCACTTCAATTGACCTCACCACACCATGAAGTCCATTCCTACCCCTATTAGAGCTGACATCCTTGTTCTCTCTGAATCTGGTCTCTCTACTAGACAAATTGCATCCAAGACCAGTCTAGGGAAGTCCACTTGAGATCTGAACCAGTTTTGAGCTCTTTTGGAGGAGTCTTTAGGGTCCTTATCCTGTTGAAAGATAATGCTCTCCTTAGGAATCCCAGAATTCTCCATGCTGGGAAGCAGATTGTCCTCTAGAATGGACACATACTGCTCAGCATCAATTCTCCCCTCCACCTCTGCAGGTATCTGAACTCCATTCCAGCCAATGCATTTCCAAACCATCAAGGAACCTCCTCCAAACTTCACTCTTTCCTGGACCTCCTTGTCCTGTAAAGGCTTGTCCCTCTTTTTCCACACATACATCCTTCCATCTGACCCAGTCCTGTTGATTTTTGTCTCATCTAACCAAATAACTCTGGTCCAGTCCTCCACAGTCCATTTCTTGTACTGAAGAGCAAAGTCCAGCCTTCTCTTTCTATGCCTGATAGACAAAAAGGCTTCTTTTCTTGACCACAGCATTTAAAGATGTAGCCTTGAGAACATTGCGAATAGTTTGGGCAGAGATAGGAGAGGAAAGGGCAGGGTTGATCAGATGGGTGGCTTGGACAGCATTGTCAGCCTTTCCAGTGGTAATACTAGAGACAATTCTTCTCTTGTCAAAGAGAAAAAAGCTTGGAAGGATATCCTAACTTGACATTCTCCTTTTCTGGAAAAATCTCCTTGATGACTCTTGCCACAGTGGACTTCCCTAGACCAGTCTTGGATGCAATCTGTCTAGTAGAGAGACCAGATTCAGAGAGAACAAGGATGTTGGCTCTAATAGGGGTAGGAATGAACTTCATGGTGTAGTGAGGTCAATTGAAGTGGGACACATGGTATTTATATTGCTTGAAATTATGTCATTTACATAATTACACAGCTTTGTAACATAGCAACCATCATGTAGGGTCAAATAAGTGTCCCAATGACATGTCATTTTGAAATGACTGTCCATCAGGTCTTATTCAAATCTCTTGACCTTTGCATCCATAGCGAGCCATGGGCAGGTACTTCATTCGATATACTCATATGTTATGTTACGATCGGTATATTCCCATACCCCTATGTTTGTTGGACTTATCATTTTCCACATATCCCAACAGACAATTCTTGACCTTCACCCTTATCTCGTGCAGCTTACTCATTCTTGCTTCTGATTCACACACAAGACTTCTCGTCTTCTCCATTTTCACATTCTATGTTTCACCTCTTCACGGAAGCGTTTGATCACGCTTCCCTTCCATTCTTTTGATACACATGTTTCCCTTGTGTTTATGCTTCTCTTCCATTCTGCCACACCATGTGTTGGCCTCGTGTGCTTCATCTCCGTTTCTACCCTATACCCTTTTCTCCATTTGTTCCCGGATCGTTAGATACAGTCACAACATGTACATACCGCTAGTAGGTACTTAAGGCTCGATGCCACCACCAGAGAACTCTAGTCTAGTTCTCTTGGTGCTTTCCCCTAAGTGCTATAAGAAGGACTCTTTTGGCTTGACAAGCTTCATCTCTACACTTCCCTTCCTGAGTCTAAGTATCAGTTGGCAACCTAAGGAAGCTACGCTTCAGGGTTGTTTCACTAGAACTAGACTCCTACTACCCCTTACCTTGCCAACACCAATGCTACCTCACAAGTGTGTCATCACGAATCACGAATAGCCAGTGCCGATCTCCTTCCACCAAACCCTTCATTCTCTTCCTGCTAACTCAGGTCAAGCTGACCCCTCTTGTTACGCTAAGCGTAGAACCTAGCTTTATCCGGAGGAGTCACGTGATGAACGACGGAGAAAGTTGGAAGGTTTGTCTGTCCTAGGTCCTGTGTTACTCTAGTGACGTGAGAAGGTGAAGAGTCTACTGTGCTTGGTAGGCGAAGAGACAATGAGAAGGGTTTCGACAAGTAGACTTCGCAAGTCCACAAGCAGATTTGGCTAGATACTACACTTATATTGTGTAGAACTAACTAGAGAATCGTACAAGTACATTGGGCGTTTATATACGTATGAGCGGATCCTGAACAAGGAATCCTTAAGGGGAAACGGAACAGCGGAGCGCCGTTCTAGAAGGGGATACGTCTGTAAAGGAAACTGGGTCGAGGGGAGGAATGGAAAGGAATCAGAACGGAACAAAAAGAAGACATACTGCGGACTGTGCAAAGGATCAGGAATCCCGGTTGGAATAGAAGATCAGAAGGTGAACGGGATTCCGTCTATGTGTCAAAAGAATCAGAAGGCAAATCGAAGAAGCGGAGGAAATCGGAATCGGGGTTGTCGGGAAAAGCAGAAGAAATCCACGAGGCGAACTCGTGTTCCTCAGCCTCAGACATCCAGGGGATTTCTGTAACATTACCCCCGTTGTATGTCTGAGACACTGTCTCAGAACTCAACACTTCCATCGTTGCTGTCGGTTTCGTCGGGGTCTCTGCCATTGACTCTGGAGAGGTACACCGGACAGGCGGCCTGAATATGTCTGGGGGCAGAGTGTCCACAGTGAGGGCACCTGTAGGACGGGCAGAAGGGACGAAAGTGGTTGGGACTGCCACAGACGAAGCAGCGGACAGCTGAGCGATTGCGACGTCGAGGGAGCGCAATTCCTTGGACAGATGTGGCGGCAAGTTGTTCATTACCCGCTCGGAAGATGGGGGCGAGCAAGTCGGTGAGCCGAGAGAAGTCGAGGTCAGGGGGCGGAACGGATCGGCGTCTGTGAAGTGGGGAGGGAACGGGAAGGGGTTCTGGCATCGCAGGGGGTTGGCTTTCTTCCGAGGTCGCTGCAGTAGCAACTCTGGAGTCAGGGTTTGGAGTAGAGTCGACAGTAGACAACTCGAGGGTGGAGGAGTCCGAGACTTCGGGAGAAGGGAGCATATCAATGTGGAGAAGCCGGGCTCGCTGTTCCTCGGTGCAGAGTCCAGCAGCAGCAGAGAAGATTCACTGCATGATCTCCTCTGGGATGAAGCGGAAAAAGCAGGAGAAATTGGTATTTGCAAGGATGTTAAGGACCTTGTACCGCTGGGTGATGAGCCGCTCGTTCCAGCGAAGGGCATCGGCGGGCGAAAGGTTGGTGGCTGTTGCCAAATGGAGTCTACCACTGGAGTAGTTGTGGTAGAGGTGAATGAGACCTTCGCAGATGATCGACTGACTGTTCCTAAAATCTGTGCTTTGTTTGATCGGGAGGAGTGCCGAGGGGTCTTCGAGGACAGACGCGAAGATGACATGTCTTTCCCTGAGAGGAAAGTAAGGAAGAGACGAGAGGGGATAGACAACGGTTCCAGATGGAGAAGGGGACGTGGCAATGGTAAAAGACATTAAAGAAATCAATGAAACTGAAGAAACAAACAAATTCCTGAGCGCTTAAATATCCAAGAGGGAATCCAAATTGGGAGAATGGAACAAGTCGGATGGAACAGAGATGGAAAGAAGCACGGAGGGAGTGGAGTTCCATGGCTTCTTCAGAACAAATGGGATTGGGTGAAGTCGGAACTGCAGACTGTGGACTGCAGACACAGCATGGGGGGAATAGGGTGACTGTAGAGAAGGTTAAAAGGTGAGTGATGAAGCGTGTGAGGACTTCAGCGAAATCCGATGTATCAATTCCTCCTAGTAACCATCTCCTTTATCATTTTATGCTTGGTGTCGGTGACCGTGCTGGTCATCCTGGTTCTGACGCGGGGGATCTTGGATCTCCAGGAGAGGGTGTCAGAGCATCGGGTGCCCATAGTGGTGCGTGGGCGATTTAGTAGGCCAACGTGCTAACGTCGAGGGAACACGCTGACTTTGTCGAATAGTGAGGAAGTCCTTTGAGGTGATGGCTTACAACCCTCATTGGATTCACGAAGGGAAGAAGGGATGGGAGGATCCGACTCGACTGGAGGCGCGGAAGGTATTTTGTCTTTCAAATAATCAGACCATGGAATGGGGTGACGGAGTAACTGGTGGATGGGGCGGCGGCAGAGGATGGGGCGGAGCTGGCGGTGACAATGGAGATGCCGAGGATTAAGGAGAAGTTACTTTAGGAAAATCCTTTGGTCTTGACAATTTATATGCTCGCAACGTGTACTTTGCGTGCGAGAGATGAGATTCCGGTTCCCAAGTATCCTCAGTGTGAGAGTAACCCTTCCATGAGACAAGAAACTGGCGACGTCCAGGAGATCCTTGGTGAGAACGGATGGTTTCGATTTCATACTCCTCTTCTCCTTTGATGACTTCGGAAGGAGGATTGAAGTAATTTGGTCCATGTTCATCCGTCTCGGTAAAGGTTGAAAGGAGGGAGGCGTGGAAGACATTGTGGAGCTTCTTCCAAGTCAGGGGAAGACGAAGTTTGTAGGCATAGGGAGAAATGACGGCATCAATCTCAAATGGTCCTTCGCAGCACGGAGCAAGCTTGCAAGAGGGGAAATTGAACTTGAGATTTCGAGAGTCGAGCCAGACCTTATCGCCTACTTTCCAAGGGGTAAACTTCGTTCCAATGCGCTCCTTGACGGTCTGAGCGGCTTTGGCATGGGCGGTGGTTGCCTCCTTTCGTGCGGCATCAAGAATTTCTAGCCGCTTTTCCAAGGCGGGAAGAAAGGTAGTTCCAATCGGGGGATATGCCCGGGGTTTGTATCCATGCATCAAGGAGAATGGTGTGACGTTGGTGACAGAATGGACAGCTGAGTTATGCGAAAACTCAGCCATCAGGAGAAGGTCGGCCCACTTCGAGGCGTATCCTTGGCAAAAGATGCAGAGATAGGTTTCGAGTTCTTGGTTAACTCGTTCAGACTCTCCGTCAGTCTGAGGGTGGTAAGCAGTGGAGAGGGCGACATCGTAGGACAAGAGCCGGGCGAGCTCGTGAGCGAAGGCGGAAGTGAATTGGGGTCCCCAATCAGAGATGACCTTATTGTGGAGACCGAAACGACAGAACACATTTTTGAAAAAGAGGGAGGCTATCCCTGCCGCATTGATAGATTTGTTACAAGGGATGAAAATCACCCCCTTTGTAAGCCCATGGTCGACCACGACCAGCACAGAATCAAAACCGGAGGACAGGGGGAGGTCGGTAATCATATCGCAGGAGATCTGCTGGAATGGCCGACTCGTGGAGGAGGAGATG
>JBBPNN010001244.1:0-10970 GCA_038090935.1 Hortiboletus campestris
CGTCCAAGTGGTTCACTAGCAGCAAGGAAAAGATCAAAAAACGCGGGTAAACGCAAAGCAAACGGACCGCGACCCACAGCCCACGTGCATTCCAAGGCATGCGTCCGAGTCTTCCATCACAAAAAATGCAAAAACGTGAGATAGCCTGATGTGGCTGAGATTCCCTGACAGCACGTGAGAAAAGTTAGTCGCGACTGGTTGCTTATGTCAGGAGCCATCCCGAATCTGTAAGCTTCGGCACACCTCCGTGTATTGCGATCTCATACTCCCTTGTAGTCGTCCAAGTTCTGATAATATAAGATATTGCGTTCTCACAAATCGTGTGAAGGGCAAATGCGCCCATGACCGCATTGTAACTACAATGAACCATATCCCTCCTGAGCCCATATTTCTTCGTCGAGTTCCTCTCCTTCGTCTGCAATGATAATGTCGTCCTCTTCGCCCTCACTCGCGTCTGACTCAGGATTCATGATTACCTCTCCTTCTTCACCTATCCCATCATCCTTCTCAATTCCAATCTCCCCCTCAGGTTCATCTGCCAATTCGAGGTTGTTGCCGACATCTTCGTCGTCCAATGGTGGATTACGTCCCTCACGCTGCAAAAATTCGTCCCACTCTCGGGTGACATTATGGCCAACGCCTCCCCCTCGAAAGCGCATAAACATATCCCTATCCACAAAACTATAGGAAGATTAGTATATGTAGCGCATGTGAAAACAAGCCTACATGTTAACATAATAAAAACACCAATCCTTGTTCAGCTCGATCGTCTCCGGTTCTTGCCGTACAAATGACGGTCCTAATAGTTCATCTGTGAGACCCCATCCGAATGCGGGGATTAGGTGGACGCCACGGATGACCGATTCTGGGTCAACGAAGCCGAAAGCATCTGCCAGGTTTTCTTCGTCGAAAAATTGAAGCCGGGGTAATCGCTTGGCACCCCATCCGGAGTTGAAGTTCGAATCGCGTTGGAACCAGCGCACGAATAGAACATCCATCCGTTCTGGCTTGGAATACGGAGACGCGACGTCGTTGCGGTGCTGTACCATGGCATGGAAGATGAAGCAAACGCGAGCGTACCAATATGGATGTACGCGTTCGTCCTCTTGCGACAATAACATGACATCGGGGTGGGAACGTGGGTTGATTGAATCTTGGTCGCGCCGCAAGTCATACGTCGTGTAATTAATCCGTAGATACGCATGTTCGTAGATCTTGTTGTCCAGGATAATTACACAGCGGCGGTCCTCGTCATTGAAATCATATTCGTCGCCGTTGTAAATGAAGTCCCGTAGACGAGCTAGCATATGATCCTTGAGGTGCGGAAGAAAGTCCTGCACCAAGGGAGTAAGTAAGTCAATCACGCTGCAAAATGAATTTAACAAAGTGGAACGCACGTTCACGGCGGGGTCGTCTCTGCGCTCACTCAACCATTCTGTGAGGTCGTGGCTCTGCCGTGTAGATGCAGCGATATGGTGGTGATCTGTGGGGGATGTACGGAGACGGGGGGGACGATTTGGCTGCGACGAGGCTTCTGCAGCTAGGAGCGAATCCCTGGCAGTGTCCACCTTCGCGATGAACCGTTCTATCGCCTCTTGATTGGCAAGGCTGATGTCCCGTATGTTCTTCTTTTTCCCTGAGCGAGGAAACCGACGTTTTGCGCGCCGGTGCTCAAGTTCTCCCTGTACTATAGAATCAGTACTTGTTGAGCAATACGAGAGAAGGAATATCATACCATTTGAGTAGAATAGCTATCTGTTGTTCCGTACCGACGAATTGTATCTGGATAGTCGGCCAAAGCGTGATATTTATAAGTCGAAAGGTTAAGCCTTTTGATCTTGGGCACGGATGTTGCCACGTTTCCATGTCCTGTTGCACGCTGAGGGTCCTTGGCGACGAGCGCTGCATGTCTTCGAGCACGAGAAGCGGATTCTTGAGGCAATTCAGTGGTTTGGTAAGCAGAGCATGTCGTTGCCTGGAATTTCCGTACGGAGTGACTGAGGTGAGCGATCGTGTTATCAAAGAACGAAAGTGTATCGTCTGTATGTAGTCGAAGCTTGCCGAAACCATGCCAAGTCGCCAAGTCGAAGAGAAGGTCTAGGACGACCTCATTATGCGGAGAAGGTAGCAGTCCCTCAAAAACGGGGATTGCGCACTATGAGTGTATTTTCAGCCTATGAGAATGATGCGTGCAACCACTTACCTGAAGTAAATCTTCAAAATCCCTTGCTGCAAGCCGCTTCATCGCCGACGCGTTCTTGTGGAACCTTCGGATCGTTCCTCGTCCGAACGTTCCAACTTTTCGATACCTGTCAACCTTGTTATATATTATTTCTCAATAGACTGACTCAGACGACCTACCTCCAATTCAGTTCCTGTACTGCATTCCCTCCATGGGCATACAAGATACGCATCAAATGCGTAAATATTGCTTTCCATACTCCGAGTTCAAACTCATGGAGTAGGTCAACAACGAACAAAAGGAAAAAATTAAAAAGGGCGTCCCCGGTGGAGAGACGCTCGGAAAATGCGTTCTAGTGGGAGTAGAAGTGAGCGGTAACATCAGAATACCACCAAATCTTATCACTCACCCGGGTTGGAACCAAGGATTGTTCTTTAAGTAAGTCGCTGACCTTCTTGCTTGACACCTTTTTACCGTGCTTGAACATCAGTCGGCGCGCTCGGTCAATCAGTGCTTGGTATGCCTTGTCATTCATTCGAATTTCTGTTTTGCGCGTTAGCATGTCTGACGGTTTTCCCATCTGGGGAACATCCGCCTTCTTGACGAGACACCGGGGACAGGGACATTCCCCAAGGAATTTGGTACACGATAACAAAACCCTGTTTCGGATTTCTTCTATGATTAGCTCACAAATAGAATACAAGATTTGAAACGTACTTTTCAGGGTAATCAGCGGAATAGCTGAAAACCCGAGGGAAGAAGCGCCTAACAACACTATCAGCGCACTGGATCAATATACCATCTCTGTGTGCATCGGCGAATTCCTTGTCGAGGAGGAGTCCCCATATAGCATGCATGAGTTCGCGCTTGAAGTGCGTGTAGAGTTCGTCAGTTGACGCCTCTCCATATACCTTGATATAGCTATCTTGAAAGTCGTCTGGTAACTAGATCATATGTCATCAAGATTAAATGCTACATCAAATGTCGAACACTTACAGAGGGAATATATGCAACGTGATGGCACGCCGCTGCAGTTGGTTTCCCGCGGGTGTACTTGGATTGATTTCCGAAGAAAATGTAAACTGGCCAGAGTGATGCGTCTCCGAAGTTGGCAAGCTGTGTAGCGTCAGACCAAATCATCAGAGGTGCAACGACTCGCTCGTGAGTATCCTCTGGATCTCTGGGCAGGGAATTGATTTCTTTGTGCGCGTCAAGCATGCGCGGGGAGATGTACGCTTCCGAGTAAACGCGGACATTACGTCCATCTGTGGCAGTCCAAAAATGCTCGTAAGGAGTTATGTGAAATGTGGAGAAGACACTGTCAGCGAAGACAGATTTCATGATGGCAACGATCGACCGGTGGATGACGTTTTCGATTCGAAGGGAGGGAATAGTCGGGTCAGTTTCGGAGGTATACTTGAACCCTTCTTTGATGAGCGGGAAGTCAAATGAGCTCTGAATCCAGCCGTGTTGGGACCGGAAAGGATTTGAATCATCTTCAAGGTACCTCTTGATGAGAGTACATTCACGATCTACTGAGAATGCCAGATTCTCGGATGGATTGAACAGTGGATCCTGTATATAGTGTCTCCACAGCCGATTCATCTCCTCCTTGGTCTTCGCTTTCGAGCCTGAAAAATACCAGCAGGTAAGCAGGCCGGCGGTGGGGCTACTGAATGCTGAAAATAATGTTTCACGAGTTATATCCATAGGCGGGATGATGTTCGTAAGGGGAGAAGAGGGAAGCGAGCCTTGAACCAGTGTTGGAGCATCAACAACACCAAGATCTGAGCGCGGCTCAAATGTCGGGCGATTTGGGAAGACCTTGAAGAGCCCAGAGGAATCTGGGTCCGTCTGAAACCGGTCAGGAGGAGGAAAAGGTCGAGAGGGTCCAGATGAAGGCGATGAAGGAATGGGCACAGGTGGGGCATGGCGGAGACCCGAGAGCTCGTCGGGCAGGTAGTCAATGTAGCGCGCAGGGAGTCTAATACGCCGCCCTGAGCGACCCGAGACGACTGGATCAAGTAAAATCGGAGGTTCCTGTATTATCGGATAGTCAGTCAATAATCCGACCACATGAAGCATATTACAATACATACCTCGAATTGAATGTCGGCGTGTTCTATCTCGACAGGAGTTATGAACCTTGAGTTTCCGGCATGATGAGGCTCCGGAGAATTGCTAGGTGTTTGAGCCCGCTTCCGTTTTTTGAACTTACCGTTGCTCCTGTGCTGACGGTAGATGTCGGCCGTTAATGCTTTTCTTGCTGGGCATCTGGCCTCGTGGCCTCTCAAAGACCGTTGTGTGTCGAATGACCGTGCACACCCGATGCACATCAGGTCGTCCATGGGTCGCAAATGAAGGGGGAAGGAGGGAATAAAGCTGTTGAATTGGACTCCAAAGCTAAGTACACGCATTGTAGACAGAAAGTAGCTATGGATACACCCTAGAAAGTGTGGATGAGTTGCACATGTTTGATCATAACGAATGAAACTCACATGTTATGGTGGATCAACGCAAAGATGTCACGTCACCAGCATTGGCAATCAGCTTGCGCTAGAAGCCCATATTCAGCAAAGGAAAGGACACGTAGAGAATTGGGTGTACATACCTGTTGGATCGCAACCATCGCAGCCAATATCTCCGAGTCGCTTTCAGGTTCGGTGGAACTCGTGTCATACTCTCCTAGAATGTACTCGAGTTTAATCTGTAACATTGCAAAACTATTGTATCAAACTCACCAGAGTGTTCGGGAACAACATTGTCTGGTTTACTAGTGAGTACAAGTGTTTTTTCATTCTCGAGAGCACGAGAGCGTAGCACATCTGAAAAGGAGATGAGCAGAAACAAAGAGAAGTCGGAATATACATACCTGAAGGCGATTGACAAGCACACTTTTCTGTTGTGTTCCGCAGCTTGGAAGTAGTACAACTTGGTCGAATTTCGATTGTCTGAAATGTCAATACATAAGACAATAAAGAGAAAGCAACGTTGGTACTTACCAGCGGTCCAGGAACTTCGGGTGTGTATGTAACACAGTAGACTTCCGGATATTTGAGGGGGAGCTCTAGAGATATTTTGTTCTCCAAAAACGTTGGGAGTACGGTGTTGTTCGCCATCAAGAGCCAGAGTGGAGGTGAAAAATGCGACTGTGGTGAGGGGAATAAGGAAGTGTGACTCAAGCATGGACACCTGGATAGTCGCATGGTCATGGATGGACCATGGTGACTCATTCCGAGATGATGATGGTAGCAATCGCCTGAGTGAGAGTCGGACGCACTCCGAAGGCTGGACCCATAAATGGCAGGTTTCCCACCCTGATTAGATCAAAGGCAGCGGGATCTGAAAATCGCATCCTACTTCTCACCCTTTCCATTACCCCCTGATGAGTTCCTATAAACGCATTTCTTCTCCCTCCGAATCTCATGATAACAGGCCGTCGAAACGCGTCAGGATGACCCCAAAAAACGCGTCAAGTAAGTCAAAGAGGGGTAAAAAACGCGACAGGAAGTATGTTTTTGTTACCGACTATTATATCCGAGGTTAATCTCATTAGGTATCACGCGTCTGACAGTGAGGACGGGTCAGACCCTGAGTCGGATGTCGAACTCGGGGTTCCCCTTAAAGACATAAAGGGTGCCGGACGCACCATTGCACGCTGCTGCGACATGTTCTGCGACGTCAACAAGGCACTGCATCTTGTGATGCTCTCCAAGCAAGAAGAGCAGGGGGAGAGTGAAGACGAAGACGAAGACGGGCGCCGTGCTAGGAAGGAAGCCCTTGACTCCATGTGAGTGTTTTCGCTCACACGCGCTCATTATGCAAACCAGGTACCAGCACTCCGCAAATGCTCGCTCGCTACAAGAAGGTTTATTATACCCTTGTCTACGAGATTCCAAGCATCAAGACACTCATCGAGGACACCGCGCACACATCAACGCTCAAGAAAATGCTCAAAAAGGTGAGTATATGCGCATATATCGTGGTCTCGAGGACAGGCTAAAGTAGTACCCTAGATTAACGAAGCTATAAATGAGACGAGGAGCAGCGACTCTGCTCGACTGCGCGAGAAGCTACCAACATACATCCTTCAAAACCCAAAAGTCGACATTATGAACCCCATCATCAATGCTAGCACCTCCAAATCGGAGCTCGGACTGAATCACCCACAGCTGGCTGGGTATCTTTGCCCAGTTGAGTATGTGACAGCGTTCAATGTGAACGCGGAGGAGTATATGTTCATTTGGTCGTAACGATTAGACAACGCTAACGGAAATGAAATAGGACTCGGAAGAAACTCGAGAACGGCAAAATCGACATGTCGGCCACTGAATTGCCCGCGTTCCTGTGGGAGGACAATGGAGCCAAGTTCGACAATGAGGACATTTTCCTGGGCCTTTTCCGTGGATTTTATCTCGAACGGGTAAGTCTCACTGTTTCTGATGGTCATTAGGACTAACTCCTCCGATCCCCGACCAGGTTGCTAGGCATATCTTTACAGGTCCATCTACGGCTCATGGTGGGGACTCACGTGGGGTACGCTCGTGCAATGCGAACCTCCACCGTATGGATAAAGTGGAGGCGGCACACATTGCTTATGCTGCAGTCCTAGTAAGTCCCATGAAATCGATCTCATACCATATTAATGTTCGTATTACAGGCCCGCTTCGGAATCAGCTCGCAATCGCGTTGGTCAGAAAAGGACGGCTGTTTCAACTACCGCAAGTTCTACTATGTTACGATGGATCTCATCGATGAATGTGAAGACGTCGAGTGGAAAGAGGAACTCTTGAAACACTTCAACATGTGCGTATTTTTCTATCTATGACAACTGTATTAACCAATATCATACCAGGCTTTTCTTCAGGAACGAAGAAGGTCGGGGCGGCGACTTGATGGCTTTGGATGACGACTCAGCACCCGCATCTACAAAAAAAGGAGGGTTCCTCAGCCGTATGCGAGCGCAAGCGGCTGCACGTGCTGCCCACACCACCAAGTCGTCCAAGTCCTCTGTCGCCACTGATGATACACCCACAGAAACCACACCAGCCTCCCCCAGAGTTCCTGCGGTGGTCGACGCATCGGAGCGTCAACTTCCGCCTCGACTATCTCTGCAAGAGTCTTCGACCTCCTTTGTTTCGGCTCCCCACACCCAGGCCCGAGCAGCTATTACTGTTGTCGATACAACTACTCTCGATCCCTTCAGTGAGCTGTCCGAAATCGAGCCCGACGAAGAATCAGGAAGGCCCAAGTTACCAGCGCCAAAGGGAAAGCAAAAGGGAACTGGACGAAACCCCGAGGCGGGTCCCTCCAAGCGTAGGAGTGGCCGGAAGAAGGCCAGAAACAATGCATAAGTGAGTACATTTGTTATTATCTTGCTTGGGCTGATGTGTCAGTTAGGCCGACGTTCTCGATATCGCACGTGTTGCACTCTATGGACTCGTATGTCTCTGATCCTCGCCTTCATCACTTCTGCAACGGTGTCCACATTCATAGTATGTCTGTAAATCAGTGTCTCGATTCCCCCATATACCATCTTGTCGTCCGCTTTTTGTAACTCATGGAATAGATTGTCGTATCAGAATAAAAAACCTGTATTTCGATGTGTATACAGTTCTCTAGTAAGCATCGAATATAACTCATTATCTGGAAATATCAGAAGTTGTCAGAAAGAGAGCATTCGTGTGAAAAGTCTGCCTCCAGATCGAAGAAGCAGCTAATTGAGATAATAGAACATGGGTGTATGAAATCCGATATGCCAAACCGGCCCATAGCACATGATATTGGAAACTATTACCATCTATTGTGGTCTCGTGATTTTGCATTTTTTGTGATGTCCTGCCAACCGAGGACTGCCAGGACTAGGAAGAAAAGCGTCGAAGAGCCTCACTTGACCGACCAAGCAACCCGATGCGAGGCTACTCAACAAGGACAGAATGCGATTCGCCTCGTTGGGAACACACGTGTGTCATCAAAATGAGTAAGGCTAGGGATTCGAATTCAGAGTTGTGGCATGTCGCTCTCGTGCATACTCGACTGGAGGTACTTACACCAGCTATTTCCTTTGCACCGTTCGGACCGACACCGTATAGGTGTTTACCTAGATCTCGCGCTTTCTCAGAACCCCGGAGCCGGTGGTAAATGCGCAGGAACAACAGAAGCCCAAAGCGTTCGGATGAGGCCGCCTCTCGACTGAAAAAGGACTACGATCACACTCGAGTGCATTGTACAGTCATATTGGGTCCCTGGTAACTAACACAGCAACTTCTTCCTGTCTCTCACGCAGCCGATAATTCGAGGACACACGATTCTACGAGGTCCCAGACCTTCTCGAGCTTCAAACCAGCTGCAGTCCTGTTCAGAGCCCGGTGTCAGAGAGTTGAAAGGCTAGTCGTTGAATCATTCGTCTCACGAGAGGTCCAACAAATTCTGGAGCGTGCGCTCCTTGGCGTTGAGCACCATCCACATTATCAGATCCGATTGGTACATGGAAATGTTGCCAACACCAAAGTTTGGAAGGAGGGGTTCAGGGGCCTGTGAATATCGGGAGGGAACGCTCAGGACCTGGGTCAAGTCGGTCCAAATTAAATACTGACCACAGCAGTACCGTGGGACGCAGCATCGGCCTCTTCTTGTTTGCGACCGAGTCCACGAAGAACGTAGTCGTCTGTGTTGGGGTATGAGCCGGACGGCGTGACGCCGAATAGTTTCGACTCACGGATGAGGACGCGGCTGTGCGGTCCTAATGCTTGGCGGACGTTACGGAGGATGGACTCTGCTTTGTGGTCGGACCAGTTGTGAAGGATAGATCGAAGCTACATTCATGTCAGTCATCACAAGAGGCTGCAGTTGACAAGATGGATTTTGGCCCACGTAGTAGACGTCTTTACCCTTGACGGGGACTTGGGTAAAGAAGTCAAGGTCGCAGAACGCGATCCGGTTCTCCTGAACTGCCTCGGGACACTCTCCTGCCCAAACCTAGGAAAAGGTTAGATGATTGTCCCGGATGATTGTCAAGTAGAGTGCTCACGTCTCGCGCCAGGACGAGTGCTTCTGGTAAATCTTGGATGGTGATCTCGAGATGCTTGTATGTTTTCGCGAGAGGAAGGGAGAAAGCACCGATACCCCCACCAACGTCGACGACAGTCGAGTATTTATCGAAGGGGAACTCTGAGTGGAACATTAGGTGAGCACTGCAAGTCACACCAATGGTACGCACGAGCCAGGAATGTAAGAGAGTTCATCATACTGTTGGATCCTGTCATAGCGCGGTGGAAGTTCTATATACATAGTTGAATCCTGGACATATCAAAGCACCACGCAACGCACCTCTATCAAAGTGTCCTGGAACACGATATGAGATAGATTAAAATCGCACGTGAATTGAACACTTCGTCACCTCTTGTCTTATCCAGTCGTAGAATGTACCGTTCGTACTGTGAGCATACATGCAAGGGGCATGTTCAGGATCCTCAGAGTATGCAGTCTTTGGGTCTTTCAGAGTTTCATACAGCTCAAAAGCACCCATATCCACCTCGGCCAGAAGGCCGACAAGGTCACGGACTGGGCTACTGCTGCGAAGCATCTCAGAGAGGCGGTTGTTTGAAAATGTGTCGGCCACCACTGAGATTCCGGATGAGTGTGGGATCCCTTGGGACAACAAGCGACGTGACCGACCTTCATTGTAGAAACCTCTGGTGGCCAAAAGACGCAACAAACGTGCGAGCTTCTTTGGGTCGATTTTGACAATCTTGGAGAGCTCGTTAACATGGATGCCTTTGGGGTAATCCACGAGGATATCGGTGATGTTCCCTCGGAGAGCAACACTGATACAAGCATGCTCATATACATTCACGAGCTAGGTGTGATAGGTGTGATAGTGTGATAGGATAAGGATAGCCATGACGCACGTTGACAGCGGTGTGCGAGGGCGGTGCAAGAGTAGTGCAGAGCTGTGCACATGCGCCTTGGAGAGTCCGAACGGTGTTCTTGAGCGCGATACTGTCGTTAGCATTGTCCAAGGGATGAAGCTCGGTGGAGTCGATAGAGGGGACATCTCCCCCGGCTTTCTCATACTCTGCAATAGCCTCCTGAGCGGCCGAGTTAATCAACTTCAACAGGGCTTCCAGTTTAGCTTTGTTGGTCGTCATCGTGGTAGAGTGGGAGTGGTGGATAGAAGGCTTTGGAATCCATGCAAGCGTCAGAAGGTTGTATGGGTTAGCAAGTACACCGCGGCCTTCTGGTGTTAAGACACGCCAAGTCCCACTAAATGAAGCTGTATACAGGAACAAACGATTGACGGAAATCAATTAATCATGGTGATATATGCGATGCCGTGTTCCTGGACTTTTCGGGTCCAGGCCTCAGATCCAAAAATGTGTGTCCTCTGATCGAGCTTCGGTCCGGTTGGCCAAGACATTCGATGGCGACACGCTTGTGTGCATCTAACATTATGCGGAGAGTGGAGGTAAATTAGCGGTCGATCGCATCGCAAAGTATGTAAATAAGCCCTGTAATCGATCATGATGTGGGATGCAAAAACACACAAGCACATCACGACAATTGGCTTTATCTTATAAGGCCTTATAAGGCCTTGTCAAGATAACAAAGATGTATATTAGAAATATGTAATCGGGCGCTGATATGATAAGGCCTTATAAGGCCTTAAAATGGTAGGTACTATAGAAAATAAGCATCGGACTGACAACAAAGGCACACATCATACGCCTTGATGTAAGAGGTCAAGAAGCCTCAGCAGGGTACAGGAGGCAAAGTGGTATCACCCTTT
>JBBPNN010001245.1:0-10969 GCA_038090935.1 Hortiboletus campestris
TCGGATATGTGAACCCTTGCGCAGCTCATTGATGTGCGCTATTGGGAACGTCAGTCTGAACTCTCTTGTCCCTCCCCCGCCAGTACACCTCAGTCACCTCCGGTCTCATCCTCGTCCACCACCACACCCTCCAGCTCCGCATCCACCTCCGACTCTGACACCCCAGACCCACACTCTTTACCCCCCTCTGACTCTGACTCTGACTCTGACCCCTCCGATGACTCCTCTTCCAAGGAATCTGACCCTCTGTCTTCCCTAGAATCAGATGGCGAGTCCTCTGATACCTAGTCAGACACCTCACCGCACTCTGGATGGGCACTGTCATCCATTGTGCGCTGCCTAAGTTCCAGCTCAGTGCTATTGCTGTGAACTCCCACTCCTTTCTCCTCCGACTCTCCCATGTCTTGATGGCACATCCTCCGTTACCTCCTTACCCCCGTCCTCCGCTTCACGCCTAGATGGTGCTCCATCCGACCCCTCCAGCTCATCTATGAACTCCAGAAATCCCCAACCCCTCCTCCTGTCGCCTCCAAACCAGTAGTCACTCTGTGACATTTCTATGTCAACCCTGCTGGAAGCCTCTATCCCTTGTTTTAGAAATCCACTGACTTGCCCACTTACGCTCCGTTGAGCAGTAGGATAGAGTAGTATTTTATTCTGTTCACCTGATATGCTTGCTAGCACCTTTTGGGCTCTACTCCGCAGCCTCCGGAACTCGTCCTCTGGCTGACTCCGCCACCCCTGACATACTGTGTTCTCCACTTGTACAGTTTCACCACCGTGATCAGCAGTGTCTGATGCTACTCTGGCAACCTGCATTTCCTTTCACCCCTCCGCCCCTCCAGCTTCTCCAGTTGTTTTTTCTTGGAGCCTCAGCTTCGCACACTGATCTCTTCAAGGAATCGCCTTTTGACTGCCACCTCCTTTCCACACTCTCCGCTCACTTCCCCCCGGTCTACCCTCCATGGACACTGGGACATCCACTCCTAAGAGGGGGATAGGGACTCCACTCCCTGAACTCCAGCCTTTGATTAGACCTCTCCATCCTAACTCTGCTCCATCACTCACTAAAATCTGACCTTTTTGTTGCATTTTTGCAACTACTCAGAGACAACGTATCTACTGCGTCCATCACCACTCTGACCCCTCCCTGTCCTACTCCGACCCGCTCCCTGCCACCTCCACCTCCTTCCTCGCATAGTCGGCCCTAGTGGCCTCATCCGCATCCACCTCCATCTCTGCCACCACCTCCGATCCTACCTCTGTCCCCATCTCCACCACCACCTCCGATCCTACCTCTGTCCCAATCTTCGAGTCCTCATCAGACTCCTCCGACCACCCTCCATACACCTCTTCCACCTTGAGCTCCACTAGCTGTGCTAGCAGAGCGTTCTGACGGTCGAGCCACCTCCGCATTCTGTTGCGGATGTCGTGCAAGGCACGGGTTAGGCCCTGAATGGCCTCCACCCAGCCCGCCACATCCGGCGCTGCCCCCCTCATCCCACTTGGTCCCGCCTCTGACTCCTCCATTGTCCAAGCCTGCTTCTTCTTCCCTCTGGGTGACTCCTCCTCCGCTTTCCTTCGCCTCTTCGTCGTCCTCTCCGACTCCTCCACTCCCGGCCTCCAGCACTTTGCCTTGGCCTCCTGGCACGGCACACACGATGTCGATTTGCCAGGACCAAGTTCGCACTCAAGGTCCCGGCCTTTGCATCGAATGCACCTTGGCACCTCCGACTGTGCCCATGCCTTCTCCTTCTCCTTCCCCTTTCCTGACACCCCTGCGTGCTGTTGCTCCGCCACCTGCTTGGCCTGCTTGGTCAGCCAGCACCCCCTCCGACCTCCAAGGAGACTCACCTGTCTCTTTGCGGCAGCCTCCGCTGCTTCCTCCACCTTGCACCTCCTCGCCTCCTCCTCCGCCCTATGCATTGCCTCCTCCGCCTTGTGCACTGCCTCCACCTCCACCCTCCGCTGCTCCTCCTCCACCTTCCTCACTTTGACCCTTTGCCATCGCTCCGCGAACTTTGCCATGCAAAGGTTGTCATCATCGTTCTCGTCCTCTCCAAGATGGTCCTCCGGCCAGTTTCTGATGTCGTCGATATTTGACATGATGGTGGTTGTGTTTCAAGGAGCATCTGATTTCCCTCACGGACTTTATAGTCCTTCCTGCACTCCAACCTCCGCTCTGAACTCCGCCCATCTCCACCTCTGCATTTTCCTCCTATGGCCCTCAGGGGTTCAGGCCTAAGAGGGGGATACTGTCATATACCATGCCAACTCCAAGCACACTCCGGCCCTCCGGGCACAACTCCGCTCCTTCAGGAGCAATCTCCGGTTTGTTCTCTGTAATCATGTATCTCCATTCCTCCGGACCTTCTGTACCTCTGATTAAACCCTTCTGACATTCTACTTACGATATTCCTTGTTCCGCTCTTAGTTTAGTTCTGATTCATAGATACCTCCGACCTGTGCTCGCACAGCTCTGGCATTCGTCCTGCCAGAGCGCAGCACCAGCTTTCTGATCTCCTGTCCTCCATCTCTGTCATCCATTACTAATACTGTACTCTTCCTCTGTATATAAACTCCTAGATACTCTGTGTACAGTAGCGTGATTATCGACTAGGACAGACTCCTGTTCTGCCTTCTCCTCTGTTTCTCTTCGCTCCGAAATATGGGACACGAATGACAGCAAGGGCGCAGCACATAAGCTGAAGCCAAAGTCCTATCCGTCCACATGAACTCTGGAGTTCCGGAGTTCCCTCAGGAGTTGCATGGTCCCTAACAGCCAACAAGGATGGATTGTGCAGATTGAACGTGTTTGTGGAGAGTCAAGTGTATGCTCAGAGTAACAGTGACGGTGACTGGGAAAGGTGTTTTTCTTGACGCTACTAATAATGTTTGATTCCCCATAGGATGGGAATTGCATACTGCTATTAGGCATGCAGCGACTTCGAATCCTAGGGACCTTCAGATATATTATGCCACATAAGATAAACTGCGAGTTCACAGGGACTCAAAAAGCATAGCAGAGGGGAGAACTCTGACCATTGGGCAGGCATGATATCATCAGATCTGACAGGCGCAGGTACATTGCTTCTGAAGGCAAGCATGCTTACTTTGAGTCCAAGAAAGACAAAAATGTGGTACAATCAGAGAATAGAGTATGTAGGTAGAAACAGTGAAAATAGCCAGACCGCAATCAATCCTGAGTCCCACACGCAGCAGGGGTACCACGATGACATTTCGCACTAGGCTCTGGTGTTGGACTGGCCACACACTTCGAGCTCCATGACAACGCTTTCGAGTTTTCCCACAGGCTGTGTGTGTGCTGGAGCTGGTTAGTCCTGTCCCGCGCCCAATGCCACATCGTGTGCAAGAAACCGATGGGAAGGTTTTCATGAGCCATGTCATCGGTAGGCCAGACCTTCTTGTCCAGAGTTGTCTTCATCGTGTTGATGAACCAAGTGGATGTCTGTAGGGATTGAATGTTCTCATCATACTGAAAAACAGCAAGACACAATAGCAATTGTGACTTGTCAGAGATATTTGACAGATCTTCAGCATTCTTTCGGTCTTTGGCAGTTGAAGGTTCCCCATAGAGCGCCTTGAAGGGCTTCCTTAATTCCTGCAGGAGCATGAAGAGTGGGGTCTTGTGTCTGGGCTGAAAACTTGATGACAGATATTTGCCTGCTGCCAAAACATATGACTTGAGATGCCCACCTTGCTTGCTATGGTCTTCCTCCTCATGTTCATCAAACATGGCCATATCCTTGCCACGACGCAGAGCACTGTAAGAATCAATGGCAGGAACATAATGTAGAGTCATTCATCCGAGGAGCTGGAGGAATGACTCGAGATCGTCCGTGAGTGTGTGCAGCTTGCCAGGGTACCGGAGTAAATTTGTGGACATGAATTGCCATGTTCCCTAATCCAGTTCAGCACGATCAGCACACAGCAGAAGGGTATTGTGCTGAATGGTTTACCATGCGATCAGGTTGCCTGCTGCCACCCTTATCCACCTTCTTCGCCAACTTCCAATCGATCAGTAAACCTTTGCCCTCGTCTGTCAAAATGATGTTGCCTGCACTTATATCACGATGCAGCAACTTTGCAAAATTGAATGCATGTGAATGGGCTTTTGTGTTCATATATCAGCATATCATTTATGTGTACCTCAAGACAACCTCATCTTGAAGTGCGTTGAAGACAGCTGTGACAAGCTGTTTCGTGCATTCGAACTTGAAAAGCAGACGTCCTACAATCCTATGTACCAGCTGGTAGTGCTGATATGGGGAGATCCTTGGCCACACACACAGCCATGGAGCATCCACCAACCCTTGCATTTGCGTCCTACTGCCGTCCACATCCCCACCAGTGACATGTTCTGGGATATTCGGGGTTCCATGGTGATGGAGTATTTCATAAATCTTGTGTTCAGGCATCACTTTGACATCTGGAGAGTCTGAGAGAAATCACCACGGGTCTTTCATGTAGATCGTTCGCTCTTCTGACCAGGGCCCTTTCTTGACCTTGTCCTGACCAGTGTGCTGACCCGCATTGCATCCACTGGTTTCACCGCTAATCATGTCCTCAACTGGAATCCAAACAACGGGTAGGCTGTGAGTACACCAGCTAACAAGTGACCAATTTTGCATTGGCGGCCTCGGACTGTATGCATGACCCATTCCCATCAAACCGGGAACCTTGTACTTGTACAGCGGAACATTCCTATCCGCGATGCCAAGTTGCTCCCTCACGCGTGCATCGACCTCAGGTACAAGGTTTGCCAGTTGGATCAATACATTGTGACCCTGTTCCCTAGCAGAGAGATGGTTGAACTGCCACAAAAATTCGGCCATCAGTCTTGGGTGAGTGCAGTAGTTGAACGCAGCAGTCATGACTGTCGTGGAAGGGTCCCATCGCAGGAACCGGGTGTTATCGCCTTGAATGACAATGGAAAAAGAGAAGTGGCGGGACTGCAGGCTGTGCTGAGCACCCGCATAGTGTGCCAGTTGCCCGCACACCTGGTTTCCCTCTGCAGTGTCCAGCGTGAATGATCCATTTTTGATTGCCAAAAGACATTCTTTCTCTGTGCCATCGCAAGGATCCTGGAAGGACACACCATCGTTTTTTCGCTTTGAACTCCACCCAAAGTTCCGTTCATGAGAAATCTGTCCTGTCCGGGGGTGCCACACCTTCAACTCGATTGTAGACCGAGATATCTGTCTTGAGCTTCAGATTGTTCACCGTGTCTCCCTTGCTGCTTGTGTTCACTGCCTGAAGACGAGGCATCCATCCATCGATAGCAGTGATCTACAAGACAGACATTGTCACAACTGATGTTTCCAAGATGAGACGAGTACTCACAAAGGGGTCATAGCAGGTACTTTCTACCCCGTCCCTGGGGATGCTCTCGAATAGATTCTTGGGGATGTCGGGTAATGGCTCCTCGGTGGCAGGGACATACTGGCCAAGGAACGCATTGACAGGCATCACACCCAACCAATGACCATTCATCTCTTTCCCAAGGTGATATCGAACTTCTTCAAAAGTTTTTACAGTGGATGTGTAAGCCAAGTCTGGGCTATACTTCTTTTTGGCCAGAGTGGATTCACTGGAGAGCTGTGGCTCAGTGACGCATAACACGGTGGCTGTGAAAGTGGGCTTAGGTTGAGCAGCGGTCTTGTCCTGATGAGTAAAAGACATGTTAAACTAGGAGCGAGTGAATGGAGATCAGACGAACAGGGAGGACAGCAGTTGCCCATGTATTTATCCTCTAATACTGTGCAACAAGCTGTGGAGTTGACATGTCAGTCTCGCTAGGACATCCATTGTTGTACCAACCTAGATGTGGACTCCTCCTGTCCTCTTTAGTGGTTGAGTGGACAAGTGCACTGTAATGGTGGTGGGATGCTTGAAATGAACACAGGTCTGGCAACACGTATGAATCGCATCTTGGTCAGGTGACACACAGCAACTGCCTCTTTTGTGTGTGTAGCCCCTGTCTGTAAAAGTGATCAGGGCATTTTCTGGCAGTACTGTATTTCCCAGACAACAGGATTGATTCACATCGCGAATACAGTAATGGACCTGCTATGCTCCGACTGCAATGATTGAATTAAAAAACCAGTCGAGGTCAATCTTGGATTCATTGTTTGCGTTGGTCCAACTCGGTCATTGTTTGTTTGGTGTGTCACGAAATTGTTCAAGGCAATCTCTTTGAGCTGCAATCCATCAACTAAGTTGGCCATACTGACAGTCTGACAACAAGTAGAATAAAGAATAATCAGCCACTTTCAATTCATGTAGTAGATATTGCATTTTTTTTTTTGAAGGAATCGCCTGAGGTGACCAGCTGCTACTAGGGGCAAATTTGTCTTGCTCTGAACTAACACATGTACCAGTATGGTTGTTAGGCTATGCACAGCGGTGACTCAAAGCGAACCACTAGTCTGGCATATGAGTTACTATTTCGAAGATGGGGAAATACAAGAGCGCAATATGAGGTCTTATATACTACAAAATGGAATCCAGTTGAATAAGCAGAACGGAATCGGAAGGGAAAACAGAATGTAAACATGTATCCTAGTACGGTAGGAGTGATCAAGTAACCGGAATAGGATAATCATGGATATAGAAACAAAATAGAAGAAATCCTAACATCATCCCCTTCTCAAGGGTTGACGTCTGTGGCAACAGAAGAAGAGAACGGTGAAGAATGACTTGGGAATGTGGAAGATGACAAAGAGCACAGCCACATTGTGGGTTGTGGGCATGGCACTGTGGGGTGGAGATGATGGAAGTGTACAACAGCATCACATGCGTTCACAAGCTTGGTTTCGTGTTTCCACTCTCGTTCTTCACAGGGAAAACCATGCCAGTGCACCAGATATTTGATATGTCCATGGTGTTCGTGTGAATTGAGGACAGCTGCAACTTCCTGCTCCTCTGCACCATTGACAAGGTCAGGTGGCGGTGGTGGTGGCATTTTCTGGGAGACAAATGCACCAGGAGTGTATGGCCAGAGGAGACACTCATTAAAGACCAGGTGGATTCCCTTCCATGACCTGTCAAGTTTCAGTTTGTAGGCAGTGGCACCCACCTTCACAACAACTTTGAATGGCCCGTAGCATTTCAAGTTGTCGTCCAACTTACAAGATGGGCGATCGGTACGGATATTGGTTGCTTCGAGTAAAACGAGGTCACCCGGACGATATTCATGGCAATCATGTACATGGCAGTTGTGGAAATGTTTCATGTCAGCAGCAGCATGTTCGAGTGCTACTCAGGCCTCATCTTGCATTTGTTTCATGTGGTCAACAAAGTCCTGAGCAGAGGCATTGCGGACTTCTTTCCGCCATTCAATCCAGATGACTGGTTGCTGTCCATAGTTGAGTTTGAAGGGGGAGAAACCAGTTGAAGATGACGTTCATTGGTCATGGGTGAACTCGGCGAGAGGCAGCCATTCGGCCCAATCGGTCTGACTGTGGTTGGTGTAGATATGAAGGTATTGTTCAACCTCTGCATTCAAGCGTTCGGTCTGGCCATCGGTTTGCAGGTGGTACATGGTAGACGGGTTTGCTGTGATTTTGAGCAGGGTATAAAGGTCTGTCATGAAAGAGGAGATGAATTGTGGTCCATGGTCAGAAATCACTTTCCACGGGGTTCCATGAAGCTTGAACACATGGTTGTGGTAGATCTTGGCGATCTCCAAGGCAGTAATGTTGTCCTGCACTGGAAACACATGGATCATCTTGGAGAAGTGGTCGATGATGTTGAGAATAGCGTTTTTGCCATTAGATTCGGAGAGTGGACCAATGATGTCAATCAAAATTTCATTCCACGGTGTGGAGGGAATGGTGTTGGGGTGAAGTGGGGTATGGCCAGAGACAGCCTTTGGCTTGGTCTTCTGACAGCGGTCACAACCCTTGACATATGCCTTGATGTCCTTTTGGATTGCAGGCCAATAGTAGTGAGTCATAATGGGATCACGGGTATGTCAGATGCCTGGTGCCCTGCTGTTGGGTCATCATGATTCTTTTGTAAGATGCGCTCACCGATTGTGTGTTCATGGGGCACATAGAGAAGCTCCTTCCAATATACAATACCATCTCTTTCTGTCCATGGAGACTTGTCGCACATAAGACCCTCCCTGACATATCGTTCTCGTTTGTATTGATTCTTGTGTATCACAGCCTCAATAGAGTCTGGATGGGGTGGTGGCAGTGCAGGAGGGTCGTCAGCTGTCTGTGTGGTGGGTGTTGTCTGTGCAATGTGAAGATGTGCATTGTGGAGTTGTGATGTGTCAAATAGACAGTCCGGGAGGAGGATCTGTTGAGAATTGTCAGATTCCACTCCCTTTGCAAAGTCAGGACACTGTGAGAGTGGGTCAGCAGGGTTCATTTTGCTGGGGAAGTGAGACAACGTAAAGTCGTACTCCTGAATGATTTGTTGCCAGCATGCCTGACGACGGGAGAGGTCTTGGGGTTTGCAGAAGAACTCTAGGTTTTTATGATTAGTCAGGACTTTGAAAGGGAAATGAGCACCCAGGAGATGGTGACGCCACTCCTTGAGGGCATGCATGACTAGTATTTCAAGGTCTGCTGCATGGTAGTTGCACTCGGCATCTCCAAGTGAGCATGATGTGAAGGCGATGGGACGCCAAACAGACTCCTGACATTGGAAGAGGACAGCACCAATGCTGAAACCAGATGCATCAGTCTCGACGTGGTAGGGGTCAAGGTCAGTTGGCATGGCGAGAGCTAGGGCAGTTGTGAGGGCGTCTTTGAGCATGATGAAAGCAGCTTGACAGGCATCATCCCAGACAAATTCCTTTTTAACAGAGGTTAGTGCATGCAGAGGATGAGCAAGCTGAGCAAAGTTCTTAATAAAACAGCAATAGAAATTGAGAAATCCAAGGAAACCCTGGAGATCCTTCTTTGACGTACATAGGTACAGGCCAATCGTGGATTGTGGAGACTTTGCTTGGATCCATCTTGACTGCATTCTGCGAGACCACAAGGCCGAGGTATTCAGTCTCGAGTGCTTCAAACTCGCATTTCTCATGTTTGAGGTACAGCTTGTTATCGTGCAAGATTTAAAGAACTTCATGGATGACCTCGCAGTGTTCCTTAAGCAATGCAGCGAAGATCATGATATCATCCATGTAGATTACAACCTTGCCATGATTGATCAAATCATGAAATAGGTGATTCATCATAGTCTAAAAGGTTGCGGGTGAGTTGGATAATCCAAAAAACTGACAAGTGGTTCAAATAGAGCATGGTTGGTGTGGAAGGCCGCTTTCCACTCATCACCTTTGACAAGACAGACGTTATTGTACCCCCATTGTATGTTGAGCTTGGTGAAGTACTTGGCGGTCTTCAGCTTGTCGATAAGCTCGGAGATGAGTGGTAATTGTTACGATTGGTATACTCCCATGCCCCTATGTTCGTTGGACTTATCGTTTTCCACGTATCCCAACAGACAATTCTTGACCTTCACCCTTATCTCATGCTGCTTACTCATCCTTGCCTCCAATTCATGCACGAGACTTCTCATCTTCTCTGTTTTCACACCTTATGTTTCACCTTTTCACAGAAGCGTTTGACCACGCTTCTCTTCCATTCCTTGATCCACATGTTTATGCTTCTCTTCCATTCTGCCACACTGTGTGTTGGCCTCATGTGTTTCATCTCTGTTTCTACCCTATGCCCTATTCTCCATTTGTTCCCAGATCGTTAGATACGGTCACAACATGTACATACCACTAGTAGGTACTTAAGGCTCGATACCACCACCAGAGAACTCCAGTCTAGTTCTCTTGGTGCTTTCCCCTAAGTGCTATAAGAAGGACTCTGTTGGCCTGACAAGCCTCATCTCTATGTTCTCCTTCTGAGTCCAAGTATCTTGTTGGCAACCTAAGAAAGCTATGCTTCAGGGTTGTTTCACTAGAACTAGACTCCAAACTTCACCTTACCTTGCCAACTTCGACGCTACCTCACAAGTGCGTCTTCACGAAGGATTGCTTGCACTAGAAGCTCACAAAAGCCAGTGCCGATCTCCTTCCACCAATCTCTTTGCTCTTTCCCACCTAACAAGGGTCAAGTCGGCCCTACTAATCCCTTATACACCGCCTCAGCAGAAGTAGCTGAGCCGGATAACGTAAGAGAGCGAACAACCTCACCAGCAGAATCGGCAGGCTCACAGAGAGTGGAAAGGACTCCAACGCCACCACGACAGGATTTACCTGATGCTGCAACTCTTTTCTTAAGGTTATTAGAGGTGGACTTACGTCCCTCAGACTTTCGTTCCACTTCAGACAAAGAGATCAACGCAGCAGTAGTAATAGCCACTGCCCTCAGATTGGGCATCCCTGAACCCTCATCCATAGAGAGAGCATCCCAGCACTTGCTGGTGGATGAGCAGTCCATAGACCCAAACAACCTCGTGTTCACCCCAAGGGACACAAACTTACTCGCCCTCTCTTGACCATCGCACAAAGAACTGTGCCGGTTGTTTCCCTCCGAAGAAGAACTGCAATTCAGAGAACCTGCAGATCGCCTGTCCCCCCTAAGCCTTCTAACCCCATCACCAATCCCGGAACCTAGCTGGAAAAGGAAAGGACGTGACAAAGAAGAAGAAGTAAGACCAGAGATTAAGAAGCTGGCTAAGAAGAAGAAAAGAATCATACTCCGAAAGATCTCTAGGGACAGAGACGGAGATATCCAACACTCAAGAATAGCTTTACGTCCTCCTCATATGCTATGACAACCAGAAAGATACCGTACCAAGTAGTTTTTACCCCACTTTTACGCAATCATGTCCCAAAGAATCAATCAAATCCTTGGTAATGCTGCTATCTCATGGGAAGATAAGATCGCTGCCATCTTGGAAGAATTTAATGAAAGAATGACGGACTTACAAGCAGTGTCGAACCAAGTGACACAACTCACCGAAAGCAACAATCAAC
>JBBPNN010001246.1:0-10964 GCA_038090935.1 Hortiboletus campestris
CGTGCACCGATCAATCCGCAACTTCCCCCAAGGCCCCAACGAAATTTACCAGACCGTCTATCGACGGTTTGCCTCTCAACGCGGCAACCTCATAGACCGGTCTGGTCACCAGACTAGTACAATCTGACGTCGTGGCAAAACCGACCAAGCGTTCTCCTCACTGATATCAGACGAGATACTGCAAGTATCCTGCGAAATAAAAAATCATGAAAAACCCGCCTCCGGACGGTTCGATGATAGCTAGGCGTATGGCACGCTGTCCCCGTTCTACAGCGACTTTTGACAATTGCCCCTTTGCATGTCACTTGAACCGCCAGGCATGGTGTCGTAGCGCGCTTATCACGTGTCATGGTTGTCAGATTATCCAATCGCCGAGCCCGTCATCGTGCACGTTTTGTAAGCCATGCTACAGAATCACTGCGAGATGCGCGCCAGCCTGAGCGTCTACTCCTCCTGGATCGGAGACCCTTTGGCACGTCGGTCCCGAATGGCACCCAATGCGGTAAATGTCCGAATCTTGCAGCCCTGGTTCTAGATACCGATCGATCCCGTAGGTATATGTATGATGTCCCGTCAAAGGGTCCTCCCCGGTCCCGGTCCAAATGCCAGATTCGCATCAATATCTTTGCAATTCAAATTCATCCGCTCAACTTTTTGAATCGTAACACGAGATACATCAGATGGGGGTAACGACATCATGTAGTAGCACAGTGCCACGATCGAAGAAAAAAAAGCCAGCGATTAGCCAAAAAGGCGCAACGAAGAGAGTTCGCTACGTATGATCGAAAAAAAAAAATCCATCGAGGATAACAAAGAAAAGAAAAAGACGACAGATGGAGAGGAATCAACCAGCAGGAGGAATCGACACAGCAAAAGCCGAGAGGGTTCGAACCTGCCCACCGAAAAGAAAAATAATCATTGACACATTAACCCCGCTTCGCCCGCTCTGGAAGCGCCGCGATCGGTCTCAACCCGGGCGACCTCATACCCCCACTCACCCCAACACGCTCGAAAACATCCATCTCTTCCCCACCCTCATCACAATTCTCCCCCTTCAAACCCACCTTATCCACCTTGACTCCCTTGGACTCTCCACCCCCCCTCTGCACCAACGCCCGCTTCGAACTTGCGGGCACTAACGTCTGCGACGGATACCGCTTGAACGAAGGCCGAAAGGCCTCGCCATCACTCCCACTCTCACCAGTTCCTGTCCCATCGCTCGTCACACTCGACGCGCGCGAGCCAGGTTCGAACGTGAGGGAGGTGGAAGAACCAAACGTGATCGAGGGTGGATGTGAACGCGAGTTTGAGTGGGAACTTGAATGTAACCCAGACATGGACATGGAGGGTGGGATCGGCAACGAAATCGACATGCCCTGCATAGGCGGGGGCTTTACCACACCAGACGGTGCATGTGCGTGTGATGGGTGATTATGAGCATAGTTTTCTGGGTGAGTTAACGCCTGCGCCAGCGATGATGTTGAACTCGAACTCGACGGCCGACTGATTCCTTGATGATCCACTTGGTCTGCAGCAACAGACGAAGAAGAGGAAGCCCCAGTGACCCCCATCCTCTGCATTGGCGGACTCCCATTCAAATTCGGCCGTGTCCCTTTCCGTCTCGGCACAAGGTTAAACTTGAGCGATGCACTCCGCGCATTCACAGCCGCCTCATAACTCCTCAAATCCTCTGGATTCCCATGCACTGTCGTACGCACCGCACCCCCACCAGCACCCCCTTCGCCATGCACAGCCCCATGCATCATCAACGGATGACCCTTTTCTACAGTCGGCGTCACGCATGGCAACGATGACACCCTCATACGCCGTCGTTGACCCGACGGGGACTGTGGCATTTGTGCGAGCAGGGGTTGCGATGTCGATACATCGAGCGCCGCTGTCCCAGACCCGCTCAGAGGTGAGCGCATGTACGTCTTCCACATATCTTTGAGCTCCCGTGTATCCGCCGAATCCTTGGTCAATCCGGGCGTGGGCAATGCACTGAGCGACACCCCACGGTCGCGACCTTGGTGTAGATGGGAGTGTTGCATGCGCGTCGGCATTGGCGTCGCATTAGGCGAATGGGGCAATACGCCCATACTGAAGTTGGAGAAGAACGGAACCCCGTCGGAAGAAAGGCCAGCAAGGACGTTGGGATCGTCGATGGACATGAGACCAAACGCCGAGGAGAAACCGCCTTCGCCGACGCGGTGCGGTTGCTGTGGCTGAGGTAGCTGAGAAGGCTCAGATGGACCAGAAAACGACGGCGCTTGAGACGTGGGCATCGAGCTACTGCATTGATGTTGGAGGATATGCGCGTCATGGGTTTGCATCTCCTCCGAGCTGCCATCACACATCTCGTTTACTGAGAGAGGAAGGTGCACACTCGAAGAGGAAGCGCTGGAAGGGACAGATTGCGAGGTCGCGCTGCTGCTATCGCTCAAGTCCAAAGACACCCTCCTGGGGCGGTAGCCGGAGCCAATGAAACCAGGACCATAGAATCCAGGTGCAAACGAAGTCGGTTGCGAGGACGTAAGCGAGTCTGTCCTCGCTACGCCATTAAAGAACTTGGTATCATCTAAGGGAGGGTAAGTTCCGGAGTCACCCCATGCAGAGTACCAGTTACTCGGGGGTGGCTGGTGTTGCTGGGTGCCGTATATACCCGGGAGCATCGTGGGAGAGCTGTTTGGGAGTATAGAAGGACCAGCCCGTCGGAGGAACTCGGCCTGTGCACGGTATTTCGCGGCCAAGTCTGGTTCAGATGCCATGGAAAAGGGCAACTGGGACATGTCTGCAGTCGTCCAATTTGGATGATACGCAGGGGCGGGAGGGCTAAAGGTAAACGGGGTATTGAAAATCTGGTCTGAAGCCGTGAAGGAGGCGTGGCAGACAGGTAGCGCAGACGGCGGCGGTGCAAGGACGAAGTTGTCAAGATGGGACGGCAGCCGCGAAGACCCAATGCTGCTACCAAGGGAGGACGAGGATGGTGACCGTGGAGGATGGTGACCGGGACCGGTCGGAGCCGTTTGCCGGTGAAATTTGACATACGTGCAGCGACACTTGCGAGAAACGCATTTAGCTGCAAGATCCAGGCGGAGAATGACATCCAGGAACGGAGGGAGAACAAAAGGGAATAAGCCATCACGAGCAGATGATGGGGCAGGAAATGGAGGTTACGTACAACATGGGTTGGAACCATCACACGGGAGAGCGGACTGGACGCATTGATCGCAGGCCTGCTTGGAGGTTGTCGCGCGGGATGCGGCAGCAGAGCCCTTCCTACGAGTGCCAGTTGTGGCGTTGGGGAGCGGCTTTTCGTTGGCGTGACATTTATTAATGTGGCGGGCGAGAAGGTCGCTGGAACACAAAGCATGAGGTGATTGAACGGGAAAGTGGAGAGTGCTGTACCTTCTTGCAAATTGATCTCCACAGTGTTGGCACTTGTATGGACGATCACCAGTGTCTGGATTGCGCTCAGTGGGTGAGCGTGGAGCGAGAGAGTGGGGACATACGTGACCGCATGTGCCGAGCTACATGTTGAGGACGAGTAAAGGTGGCCTGGCAAACTGGACACCTGTGATCACCGCCCATCGTGTGTCGTCGTCGTCGTCGTCAAGGTGTCTTTGATGTTGAGCTGTCGTCGTCGAGAGTCGTTCGCTCGCAGTTGGTGGATCCAAACCCGATGACACAGTTGTATATATTTACACTTTATCAGTTCAACCCCAGATCTCAGGTATCGGGCCTTGCCGTGCTATGATGTCACAGGTCCATTCACGCCACGTTCGCCGCCGTGTCCAATTCTGACCATACCGTTCTCTCCTGCGCTCCTCTAGTCCTACACCACCAACGAAAACCCCCCTCGACAGTCTCGTCCCACTCACTCCCTGAGACAAGGACAAGAGACAAGACCAAAAAAACATTTACCTCGAGTTGTCAAGACAATGAGTGTCAATGAATGACGCCATTTCATTACGTCTGTTTACGCGAGATCGTGGCGGAGATCAAACCGCTAGCCACACGCACGCCTGACGTCAGAGACAGGACAGCCCATAGGCGTCATGCTCACTCACCTGGGTGCAGCCACGGGTACGAAGACCTCCGCTTTTGCACTGCAAGCAGGGGTTAGCGTCCCATGCAGAAGCAACGTGTCGTTCTCGCGTGTCATTAGTCCGCCCCGCACCGGGATCAAATGCGGGCCACCCTCGCGACAGAAACACCCCGCATCCATGTCGAGGGACAAGACAATAGAAACACCCAAGCAAAAAAAGGTTGTGTGCGCACTTGCGCATCCCCGTAGCAAGCGTGTCCCCTTCATATAACGGAGGTGAGCGCATCCACAGCCCCTGGCGATTCGCGGAACTCTTCCTTTGACAGGAGAGAATGATGACCACGAGATTTGGGCCGCGATCTCACGGAATTACCAGCCCATCCGCAGTAGCGCATTGCATATTCCATTCCAGGACTCCGCAGCAATGTGACCTGATTAAGACACATTCCACCCATTGCATGAGAACTGCAATGAAGGGACACACCTGTCGAGCACAAGAGCACGGCGCACGGTTGGTCCCACGGTGACGGGAACGTCGACGTACCAGAGAGTGTCGCTGAACTCGATTGGGGCAAATGACTGACGTGATGGGGTTCGATTATGCCACTACCGTCATCGATCGCCGCCTCATCGCAGTAACAAAGGGGAACCAATCGGAGGCGGGATAGGTTATGTCCGACCCGAGTCAGATGCCCTCCGATCTTTTCCGATCTCACACGTCATCGCACTGCGCATCGCACCAGAAAAGACAAACAAAGACAAACATTACTCACGGTGTGAGATTGTCAACCCCGAGATAGTTCATGTCCACGGGAAGATAGTGCTTGTTGGGCAGCTTATACGTCGCTTGGTCCACCCCAGCATTCTCTGCAATCACTCGTTCGCCCATCTTGAATAGCGTCGCCTGTTGCATTGTGACAGCGTGCGGCACATCATCACAAGACATTCACGCACCTGCACGCTGGCACTCTCGTCTGTCGCGAATAAATCAAGCGTAGACGTCCTTGCACGTTCAGCAACCCCGAGCGCATCCCACACGGTTCCCTTGGCATTGCCTATGTTCTTGGGGATACCAAAGTCGAGCAGGTTGGGGTCAGTTGGGATGGGGATCGAGACCGGCGCAAAGTGATATTCGAGGTCGACAGAGGTACTTAGAATGCGTTCTGGGACCTCCACGAGGGTCGTGTACTTGTCACGGATGAATCCTTCGAATGCAGATCCAGTCGATTTGAGCACTGTAGATAGGAAGTGAACATTGTCAAGCGCGATAGTCGGGGTTGACGTACCCAACAAGTCGGCGATACCCGCTGTCACCTTGGCGACCAACGTTTTTCCATTGGTCTTTTCGAGCTAGAGCGATAGAGGATCAGTGTATAGAGGTTGAGCATGGGCGGGAAGGGGAGGGGAACGTATGTGCCCACTCGAGCGACTGCGGCATCGAGTCGAGTTATATAAGAAAAAAGGTATTCCACTTGGCTCCACGGGCTAGACCTAGAGGCCAGGGTCCATGTGGAGTCGATGCGTCCCATTCCGAAACGTCGGCAGCATTCACTGCCGGCTCCACTCGGAATGCCACCAAATGGGGCCGCGTTTCACCGCCAATAAAATCGAGTCAACGGGCGCTGAAAAACTCACCGCGACCTGGACGACCCGCTTGTCATCACCATCCCGATGGAACGCGTGAGTGTGTGGTTTGTCCTGCCCGCTCACGGTGATCCTGGACCAGCGAAGTTGTTCGATGGTGATGAACGCTTTCTGGAGGTGCGCGTATTTGGAGAGGACGTGTGTGCCGAGGTGGAGGGCAAAGTGTTCGGGGACCAGAATGTAGTCCGACACTTTGGCCAGATCTGGCGCGCGAAAGTGTGTAGGTGACGGAATAACGAGAAGAGAAGAGGGACGTACAGTAGGTGATATTCTTCACTGTCGACAGTCGGCGATGGTGAATCTAAATCGGTATGAGGAGAGTAGTGAAGACGTACTGGAATCGGTGGCGACGACGACCGAGTTGTCCGCCTTGGTGTATCTGGGAAACGTAGAGTTCAACACCTCGTCGTGATCGGCGACAGGAGCGGGCATGGCCGTCTGTCCTCGGCACCAACGAACGACTACTCACGATGCATGGATATCACCCTCGACGAGCAAGGTGACGTTGTACTCCACAATGTAGTGCACGCCATCACTCTCGCGCTTGACACGGAAGACGCGTACCTTGTCTTTACCGTAACGTGCAGCTGTGAGGACGACGTTGGCGGTGGGAGTCGACATGATGGACTATGATGATGGGGATCAGATGAAGCTGCTGATACGTCAAAGCGACAAGATGTGAGTAGATTGAACCAGGTACAAAGTTGGTCGCGATAAGAATTGATAATGACAGTACTACTTCCCATCTACCTATATCGGGTGTGGTCATTTTGCTTGTTCAGTATTGGCCCATGGCCGCCACAGAACGCTGCGCAGGGGCCAGGGAGATGAGAAGCTGGGAACAGGCACACCCCCGCTCCCGACAGATCCTCTATTTGTCACCTCAGTCATTTCCGCCATCATACATGAGCTGGCATCGCCCTCCTCGTTCGATCAACTGATATGACCCGGAAAGAAGAATACTGGCTACCTTATCCTCAAGCCCGGCCGGTAAACACGGTTTCCGGGAAGGAAGTGATCCAGTGCTCGTTCCGTTCACCATAAAACACCAATATACAAATTGTAGGATCTTTAAAGTCGGCCAGACTTGCTCCGAAGGTCGATCAACCGCTGGACGGTTCTCTGCAGCCATCCTTTGTTTGACTTGCAGTTAATAGGGTTGTGCGTCGGATTGATACCGCCGAACGACGAACGAGCAGGTTCGTCCGGATCTTCCACGCTTCAATGACACATTAATCTACCGTATCCTGTAATTCGTGTGTCCAAATTGCGCATATAGCCGGCCAGACAAGCGCTCGCGAGTCGCCATGTTTCTGTCTCACTTCATGCTGTACACGTCCAGAAGGTAGACTTGCAGAGATCAGCATCGATGTGTCCTGCTTTCAATGCACACCCAAGTATCTCTAGTTGGATCAGATAGGAAAGAATGTCGAGACTTGTTGATGCGAGGAAGTTCTCCTATGTAGGAACGGTGTGGCCGATGGGGAAACATCATGATCGCAGCGCTGTAATCAGAGCCCCTAGCATTCTGATGGCGATCGGTCTCGCGGCGCAGGCTGCCAGCGGGCCGCGGCGTGCCTGTAACAAGTGGGAGACTGGGCGCCCAAAGGGTTCCCAGTGGTGAGTTAGTGTGCGAGGAGAGGCCGACTTGAGCTATCAGATCCGTTTGGTGCGCTCGTTAGGCATCCTAAGACCGGGGTCGTGTACGATACGCGCAGGGACGGGAAAAGAGGCGGGATCAAGTGCGGTTTCGAGCCTGCGAAAGCTCTCGTCAGGGGGCTGCCGCTACCCCTACCGCTGTCCTTCCAGGGCCGTTTAGGGAACTACCAACTGTAGCATTTGCTGCATTCACTAGGAGTAAGCTAGAGCAGTGACCAAAGAATGGTATGCAAGCACGAACCAGCGGGCGGTTGGTGGCTTAAAATTGGGAGAAGGCGGGTGGGGAGAAGGAGGTTTCTCTTCAGCGAAGCGCCATCAGACCTATAAGAAGTGTGATCCCACCAGCCAGCCGGGTCGAATGGACCGTTTCCTAGTCCGACGGCACTTCTGCGTTCCCGTGCAGTACCATGCGGAGATCTAGGATATCTATGGTCCGCATGGACTCCTGTCCCTCGCCATGCACATAGGCATTCGATGAGCAGCACTAAAAAGCGCTTTAGGGGCAACCACTGAGAGGTCGGAAAAACTTTACAGCTGTGCTGCTGAGGTAAGCTTTCTGTTGTGCGGTTTCACGTGCCCGAGGCTCGGAGGTCAATCGACGTCTCTACAGTAACATGATCAAGGCTCCGGTTCGACTTGCCAGTGTGCCAGTCCAAGGAGCGCCGTTGTCAGATAATGATTTCTGTGACATCCTCGAATTCATTCGCTACCGACCCATTCCTCCACAGTGAGCCATGTCCACAAAATGTTACCCCCTTACTACCATAACCGCGTGAACTCAAGTGAGGCACACCGCGGCGCTTCGGTCAGTCAAAACAATCAGCAGGATGAACTGTAGTACCGTACCCCGTTTCAGGGATTGATGCTACTTAAGATACAAGATACCCAGCCACGGCGTTAGAGCCCACCCCATTCACGCGCCTTCGACCTTCTGGTATGCCCCAATCCCCTTCTGACGACCTAAAGGTTGGCATCGACATAGATGTCATCGAGGCTTACGGTGATGCTAGGGATGCTAACACCAAAATGCATGCTAGGGTACTAAGGAAAGTGGATTGGCATATCCTTCCGCTCGTCACGTTGCTATACCTCCTCTGCTTTTTGTGAGTTACGGTCAATCACATCTCGACTGTTGTTAGTCATGAACGTCTCGCCTTTAGGGACCGCAATAATATCGGCGAGTACTATTCCACGTCTTGAACGTGTCCATACTGCTTACGCCAGCTTTCAGGCAACGCCAAAATTGCAGGCATGTCGACAGACCTGGACCTTGTCGGACTTAGATATAACACTGTTGCCGCAATCTTCTTCGTGCGGATCTATATTATTTTGCATGTCTGACATACGACCAGGTGTGACTGAAACTTGATTAGGTTCCGTATATCCTAGGACAAGTCCCATCGTGAGTAGAAGCACCCTACATCTGATATGGATATGTGATTCAAAGAATATTTGTAGGAATATCGTCCTAAAGCTCTTTCGACCGTCTCGATGGAGTACAGTAATCAGCTTTTCAGCGTGGCTTCGAATGTTGATCCGACATGCTTGATATAGTCCCTGTGCTCATGGTTGCCTGGGGTCTGGTCACGACTCTGACGTGTCTCGTGAAGACATATCCTGAACTCCTTGTGTAAGAGTCTGAAGAATAATGGACCATAATTACTGACACTGGTTTCGGTCGTGTACAGCGCTCGGGTCTTCCTCGGACTGGCAGAATCTGGCCTGTCCCCTGGCGTGGTATACTACATTTCATTATGGTATCCGCGTGCTGAGCTGGCGAAGCGTATCGCAATATTCAACTCTGCTGCAACTATGGCGGGTGCATTTGGTGGTATTCTCGCGTGAGATCGCTTTCTTAGTCCAGTACAACATACCATTCACACACTAAAAGTTATGCCATTGAAAAAATGGAAGGGTAGGCAGTGTTTTTGAGCAATATTTTCTTTCATCGCTCCAGCTTGCTTTCTCCTTGTAGGATCGGTGGCCTCCGTGGTTGGCGATGGATTGTGAGTAATTTCTAAGCAGATGCAGTGCACTCATTCAAAGTTACTAGTTCTGCCTGGAGGGAATTAGTAAGTCTTCATTATCACTGGCCCTAGATGTCGATGGCTTGACTTGCACTTGCACAGCTACGGTGCTTGTAGCACTCGTAGCCTCATTCCTCATGCATGACGTTCGTCCATACATACATCCGGTCTTATACAATTACTCACTTCCGTTCAGTTCCCAGAGACAGCAACATTTTTGACAGAGACCGAAAGACGTTATATTGTTGGATTGATGAAAACTGACTCGCAGGGTCTTGCTGCACATTATGATTTCCGATTCGTTCTGCAGGCCCTCAAAGATTATAAAATCTACATTCAATTTGGTATATTAATTGGGTATGTCGATAAGCGGTCGTTGTACACCCAGGTGGTCTTTCTGACATTTGCATATGGGGCCAGTTTTAGTGTTCCCGTTTACGCAATTGCTTTTTTCACGCCAACCATCATCAATGAGCTCGGTTTCTCTGTTGCTAATTCTCAGCTCCTCTCCATCCCTCCTTACGCTGCAGGTTGCATATGCGTCATTCTTGTCGGGATTCATTCTGATAGGCATCGACTTCGTGGACCGTATGTGATTGCTGCGGCATTGGTCGGCATGGTGGGATTCATTACCCTATACACGCAAACGAGGCCTGGTGCCGCGTTTGCTGGTCTTGTGCTCGCCGTAGTGGGTATCACTCCATCGGGACCTGTCGCCCTTGCATGGACCAGTTCGAATACTGGAGGGGATTTCAAACGTGGTGTTGCTATTGCAATGGTGATCGGGCTTGCAAACATTGGAGGGTGAGTGTCATTCGTTTCTGGTATATTCCACGATCTGGTAAAACTATTGCAGAATATGTTCATCTTTCATTTTCTTCGATCCGCCACGGTTCCATGTCGGACTTAAAATAACCATGGCTCTGATGAGTTCGTCGTGCGTCTCCTTTTAACGTTCCTTGAATGTCACGTTGGCTGACGGCACGTTAGGATATTGCTGACTTCATTTGCCATGTGGAATTACAACAGACTCAACAAGCAGAAGGAGAAGTTGTGCGGTGAACATGGGATCACTGATGATCAGAAAGGTGAATTCAGGGAAGATGGAGACGACAGTCCGCTGTTCCGATATACCCTCTAGTTTCCCGCCGGTACGCGATCCTTTGTGGGCAGCCATCCTGAAGCTTTGTGAATCTGTGATCATGACTTTTCCATTTCTTTTTCTTTCTGTGTTTACTCTTCTGCGTGGGCTGACACCTTGCTGGACATTACTTGGGTACTAGTGGTACGGTGTCGTGTGTATAACAGTGATATAGGCTGTGTTTGTTGTCTTCGCTGACAAATGCCTGCAAACTTGAAGTTTCCCTATCTATCAAGCCTCTTACTGACGGTTCTCAAAATGAGAATTGCGCTAGCAGATAATGACTATTCCAAGAGTGAGGAACTAGATACAGAGGGACCGACTACTTATATAGTACTAGATGAAGAGACCATGAGGAAAGCATGAGGTATGACGTAGCTAATAGAATGTGATAGAATTGTCTGGAAGGAATCTGTGAGTCTGTGAAGAGATGATAATAGTGAAA